>JAXGGA010023165.1:0-13860 GCA_038373865.1 Uloborus plumipes | reverse complement strand
AAAAAAGTTTTTTAAATGATGTATTTTTGTCGACTGGAATAGGCATTAAAGCAAAAATTCGAGACATTTACTTTTCTTAGCTACGTTTCATGAGGTGTCCCCCTCCCCTCAAAGAGTCTCAACTCAGCTCTCCCTGAAATGATTTGTCTGCGTACGCCACTGGCTGTCACTATTGAATCTCCCGCCAAGTGTGAATTGCGAAGTTTCTTACGAATTACTGCAGGTTCTTTTTGTGAAATTTTGCCACTCTTACGCTATTCAAAAGAAATGAAGAGGCGTTCTGACTTCTGGAATCGTTATGATCCATGGCAATGTCCGTCTTAACAGCGCTCGTGTAATCAAATGGATTCTTCAGCAGTTCCAGTGAGACATTTTTGAACACCCACAATTAAGTCTCAATCGAGCGCCAAGTGACTTCCATCTGTTCCCTGAACTGGAGCAGGGCCTTGGGGGACCCTTGCTTGGGGTCTACACTGTAAAAAATGACTGTTGTTTTTACAGTATAATACAGCTAATTGAATACTAATAAACTGTAAAAATTGCTAATTTTACAATAATAAACTGTAAAATTGCTAACTTCACAGTATTAACCTGTAAAATTGCCAATTTTATAGTAATAAACTGTAAATTGGTAAATTGGTAAATTTACAGTTTATTACCGCGCATTTTACAGTTCTGGAACCTCTGCTGCCAGTATTATACTGTTGTTTTTACAGTATAATACAGCTAAATTTACGGCAATAAACAGTAAAATTGCTTACTTTACAGTTAGAAATTTGTAAAATTGCTAGCTTTACAGTTTATTACTGCTCATTTTGCAGTTTTAACTTGGAACCACGGCTACCAGAATTATACCGTAAAAACAACAGCTCATTTTTTGCAGAGTAAAAAGGCATCGTGCTTCCAAAGTGACGTGGAAATTAAACACACCGTAGCAACTCACTTCCAATCATTGGCGGCAACATTTTACGAGGAGGGTATTATACAGCTTATAACAAATGCAGATACACAGATATAACAAATGCTTAAATCATTAAGGTGATTATGTGGAGAAGAAGCCTACATTCTTCATTATTTTTGATGATAAAATATATTTTAGTATTTTCTTCCGTTAATTTTTATAGCTTAGCAGAGGTTGAAAAAAAAAAACCTCGTAATATTTGATTGCATTTAATATGAACCTTTCAATTACAAACCTTTTCAGTTCAGAAATGAAGAGCGAATTTGTAAGAAATGACAAATTGAATTCCATCAATGTGAAATGTATTTTCATGATTAAGTAATTTGAAAACATTCAATGTTTTCCAAAACCTATTTCCTTAAAGTTTTTTAAAACAACTTCCTTTTCTCTTCCTTCCACAGTACATCAAAACATTATAGCAATACCCTAAGTACAACTCAACACTGTGTCTAGTTAAATGCATGCATACTTTGTGTTTCTATATTCGTTCTCCTAATAGTCAAAATTCACGAACAAAGTCGTTAACCCATATTGGCCGGAATTAATTCTTCATTTTAGCTTAAACTCGTTGCCAGAGTAAAAGATAAAAAGTTGTGAAAAAAAAATAAGGCTGAATTAGAATAGTTGAATCTTTCAGTAACTCACACACTAAAAATAAAGTTCATTGGGACTCTTTAAATTTTACTTTTGCTATTTGAATCGAAGTCGATAAGCGTGACACATGTGTTACGCTAGGCTCAAATGGGTTAACTCAGATCTAGAACCAATCTTTTATCCATAAAAGTAATGCGCTTCAGGTTTGAATCTCGCAAATGTGTCACTCTAATTATTATTTACTCGGCGCAGTGGAAGATTGTCTGATAATGCTTTTGGCGCCACAATGGAAATACATTACGTTTGATATCTTACATTTAAGGCTTATGTTAGCATATGCATATATGCAATACTCATTATGGAGAGTATCAATAATTGTTAGGTTTGAAAAGATTTCAGACACGATAATGTATTTCGAAACTGATGTTAAATGTCAAATGATTAGAGTCGGGAAATTGAATTTGAATACAAAGTGTCTTTTCAACCGAACTATCAAAGATAGCATTCAGAAATGGGTTTGAATAATTAAGAATAAGATTAAGATTAGAACTAGATGAAATTAAGACTTATTGGGTTACTCACGCTTATTTTATATTGTAACGGGAGAATTAGAGCTATATGGCAATACTACATTACTTCTAGTTTAAAAATTTCTTGTCGAATAATTGCAGATAAACCGTTGAAAATTTTAATTCTTAATTTTATTCTAACTAGTTAATTACACAACTATAAATAAATTTGTAAAGAAAATTTTTCTGTTTTGGCTTATTTCAGCCCATCTTAATACACGCACACACTAACAAACACAGACATGAATCTACACTGAAAAAGTTAACTTTTCTTTTTACAGTATAATACTGAAAGCAAAGGTTACATTAATAAACTGTAAAATTAGCCATTTTACAGTTTATTACTATAAACTAGCTGTAGTATACTGTAAAAACAACTTTATATTTTTTTCAGTGTATAAGCGTTTGTGTGAACGGTGGTGTGTGTTCGTATGCGTGTGTGCGGTGGTGTGTGTTCGTGTGCGTGTGTGCGGTGGTGTGTGTTCGTGTGCGTGTGTGCGGTGGTGTGTGTTCGTGTGCGTGTGTGCGGTGGTGTGTGTTCGTGTGCGTGTGTGTTTGTGTGCGGTTGTGTGTATTCGTGTGCATGAGCGTTTGTGTGCGTGTGTGTGTGTGTATGAATGTTCATACATATGCGCATTATTCATTTAGTCCTTTTTTTTTATTTGTTCCGAATTGTCAAAAAGAAAAGCATCATTCCAACTGAGTTTCCAAACAAATGCTTAAACTTCAACGGGCCGATTGAATAAAAATACCATCCGCAGTCTTCTGATCGTTAGTTAAATTGCTTTCGCATTCTATCTGTATTTTCGAGAAAACGAGAACCGTCCTAAAACTTTAGTGAAACAGATAGCTATCAAGACGTAACGCGGAGATTTATTTTTATCGCCAAAATCGTGGGAGACAAATCCTAACGGTGGTTCTGAAAGAATACTTCGCGTTACTTACATTATATTCTTTTTTTTTTAGAAAAAAGGAAATTTTTCTTCTTAACCTATCGTTTTTCTTTCATTTATTTAATTTTTTTTATCTTTTTTATTATTTTATTTTTATTGTGTTTCCTTATAACCCCAAACACGTGTATGCAGTTTTCCTGCGCATTTGGGATTTAAGTTTCTTTGATAGCTATGTTTTTGAACAAACAACAAAAAATCTGTAAAAAAAGGAATTGCAGATAATTCGGGATTTAGGGCTTTTTTTCAATTATGACGGCAGCGCTCCACGCATACATCTTTATATCCGTTGCTTTTTTATCTGGTAAGGTTCAACAGGCAAAGTGTTTAGGCGTAGAAATGACAAGTGACACCTTTTGTACAACCAAACATGCAAAATTGCATTGCACTCTGTATCTTTTAAAGCTAAAATTTCAAAACATGTTAAACAAAGAAAACAATTACCTCATATATTACGTATTTAAACAGTTTCTTCGTGTACACTAAAAAATGAATATTGTTTTCACAGTATAATACAGCTTATTATATAGTAATAAACTGTAAAAATTGCTAATTTTACAGTAATAAACTGTCAATTTGGTAACTTCACACTACTAAACTGTAAATTTGGTAACTTCACACTACTAAACTGTAAAATTGCCAATTTTACAGTAATAAACTGTTGAAATTGCTAATTTTACGGTGATAAACTGTAAATTTGGTAACTTCACAGTACTAAACTGTAAAATTGCCAATTTTACAGTAATAAACTGTTGAAATTGCTAATTTTACGGTAATAAACTGTAAATTTGGTAACTTCACAGTACTAAACTGTAAAATTGCCAATTTTACAGTAATAAACTGTTGAAATTGCTAATTTTACGGTAATAAACTGTAAATTTGGTAACTTCACAGTACTAAACTGTAAAATTGCCAATTTTACAATAATAAAGTGTAGAAATTGCTCATTGTACAGTAACAAACTGTGAAATTGTTAATTTTATCGTAATAAACTGTATAATTGCTAATTTTAGTTTATTATCATGCATTTTACAGTTTTAAACTGTAAAATTACTAATTTTAGTTTATTACCGTGCATTTTACAGTTTTAAACTGGAAACTCTGCTGCCAGAACTAAACTGTTTTTTTACAGTATAATACAGCTACATTTTCCGGCAACAAACTATAAAATTGCTAACTTTACAGCAATAAACTAAAATTACTGGCTTTACAGTTTATTACTGTGCATTTTACAGTTTTAAATTTTAACCAAGGCTGCCAAAATTATATTCTAAAAACAACAGTTCATTTTTTCGCAGTGTAGTAATGATTTTATTATCAGCCAGTGTATTTCTTACAAAAATAAAACTCTCGGAAAATACGCTAATTTCTACTTAGTACAACAAACACAGTAAAAACATGGCTAACACGCTTTTTGATTATTTGTAAGCAACATAGATTTTCTTAACTCCGAATAATGACTGTTACACTACGAAATCCACTTTACCGCAGTTAACTTCTTGTAATTCTAATTACGGAAGTAAACTGTAAATGAAGTGAAAATATGCAATTCCCAGAATAATTACCGATATTTGGTCCATTAATTAATTAATCAAAGTTATTTGCGTTGCCTGGATACGAAAGAAAAATCGAAAGTATTAGCATCTAATCAACCACAAGCAATAAAGTAAGCCTTTGTTTGCTATGATTATCCGCTAACAGTGTAGAAAGCTGGAATTCTAATTCATTTAAATGTGACATGTTTTAAGAAGGGAGCTCGGAAGTACTGAATGGCGGCGAAACAGATAAGAAATTATTTGCAGTAGTTTCTTGTTAAGGAATACCATAGAAGATAATGAGCTTTTTATGGGGAAGTTTCGGCAGCAAATTTTCAATTTCCTTTAATTCTTTTTTGCTTTTCAGTATTTATTTATATACTAGCTGCGTAGCCCGGCGTTGCACGGGCTGTAATGTAGTGAAGGCAGTTTGAGAAAACTACTCGCCACCAAGGCGGCTCGCCTTTAAAGAAATGAGGAAAGTTTAAACAGTTTACTCGCCGTCAAGGCGGCTCGCCTTTACAGTAGCGAGGAAAGTTTCAATTCACTACTCGCCGCCAAGGCGGCTCGCCTTTAAAGTACCAAGGAAAAGTTTAATAAACTACTCCCCGCTAAAGCGGCTCGCTAAAAAGCTTTCCTGCATCAAAGAATCAATCGAATTATTTGCACATGCTTCCTCAAAAATAAAGACGATGTCAAGTAGCACATACTTAGCACTCTCCCCTAAATAACAAATAAAATTCCTTTCCAAAAACAATTATTTCCAAACCGCTTTCTTCCTGTAAAATTAATTGCCAAATTCTAAACGAAAAGGTTCTTTTAATATTTGGATCGCAGCCAGAAAAAGTCCCTTCTAAAAACAGCAATTGCAATTTTATTTAAAAACACATTTTCAAAACGGTACCAGAGAAAAAATATGTCATTAATAATTAGAATAAAAACAATTGTTAGAACTTTGTTATAACACGTATTCAAAATGACAATGAAAAAAATAACACTCTTTCATTTTAAAAAGTTCAACTTAATTAACGTTTTAATTCAAAATCGCAACGGAAAGAAATAAATATCTTGGAATTTTAAATAGTTCAATAATTTACTTAACGTTTTAATTCAAAATGGCAACGGTAAGAAAAAATGTCTTGGAAGTTTAATCATTAATTAGGCTTAATCGCTTTAAATTTGACTACTTATTAATTAAACATTCGCTTTAAATTTGACTACTTATGGATCGCAGCCAGAAAAAGTCCCTTCTAAAAACAGCAATTGCAATTTTATTTAAAAACACATTTTCAAAGTGGTACCTGAGAAAAAATATGTCATTAATAATTAGAATAAAAACAATTGTTAGAACTTTGTTATAACACGTATTTAAAATGACAATGGAAAAAAATAACACTCTTTCATTTTAAAAAGTTCAATTTAATTAACGTTTTAATTTAGGGCCGAATTCAAGTGAAATACCATTGCAGTCGCTTCGAGGCGATCGCATATTGCAACCGCTACTGTAAGTCGAATTCAAGTGAATTCGTTTCACTTGAATCCAAATTTTGGAATTTGCGATTGCATTGGTGAGTTGCGATCAGAGGCGTAGCTAGGGGGGCCAGCGCCCGTGGCGTACTTCGGAAATCGCGCCCCCCTCAGGTTCACGTTGATGGGAGGTCATGGGAGGTCACAGCAGTGACCTCCCAAAACAGTTCCTTATCCAGTAAATTTTGATTGATCGATTGAAAAAAAATTGAGACAACATTACAACTTTGATTTATTTTTTCTTTAAAAAATGTTTTTAATAATGCCCAATCTTAATTCTCATTAGATTGTATGGTATGTGCGCTTACTCGTATTTTAATGTCTGGTACAAAATTGGAATTTTCCCTTTCCTAACAAATTTAATTCAGGGAGCCTCTCCCTCTCCCAATCATTTCACATAAAATCAATAAAACCAATAACACCTGCACTTCGTCGCTAAACTTTTTTTTCTTCATACAGCTTTAATTCAAAATACAATTTGTTTCAAAACGATAGAAAAATATATACAATAAACATAATTTTCACATTTAAAATAAAAATCACAACTTTTGAACATTTCTAGTATAATTAGGAAAGCAAATCAAATATAATTAATCTGAAATTGGCTCAATAAATACGACCCATAATATACTGGGAAAATAAAAGTTCTACATATTTGATACTCTTAGAGTGCGGTTATTTTTACAAATAAGACTTTTAATGCTTTACATTACTTATTATTATGTGAATAAATAATTAACGTAGATAAAACTTCACTCCTATTTCATACATTTCCTTTAGAAAGCTGTGCTTTTTTCTCTCTACAAACAGCGAAAATAAGCAGATACGCAAAACTTCACAATTCAAACTTTAGTAAAGATCTTTCTACTTTGGAAGTTTAACTATCATTTTTAAACTGTAAATGAGCTATTATCTTTTTTTCCATTAAAAAAAATATATATAAGTTAAAAATAATTCATTGACGAATGAAAAAATGCTTAACATTTGTTGTTGTCTTAAATTTTATCAGCAATAACAGAAAAATTTAATCCATTTTTATAAGTGCTATTTTATCATTATACCATATTTTTCACAAAATGGAAATTTAACTGACAGAGAGATCCATAAAGTTTCTTTACAAAGTTTTGCATGAACATAAAGCTTTAAAATTTTGATTTTGTGGAAACATAAAAAAAAGAAACACGATCCTAAATTCTTACCTTTGTATTTAATCTTAAACTGTTAATTTGCTTCAAATTTATGTAAAACAATGCCTGTAATATTGAAAACATCTGCATTTTAACGTAAAATAACCATTTCTCAAGCCAAAAATATTAACTTTTAAAGGCATTTGAATAACTTCTCTTTTTTTAGTTGAATTTGCTGCGCAATTCATTAAAATTCAGCTTTTCTAGCTTTGACTGATGCAAATTCATTTACCAATTCATCTAAGTTTAATTTTTTGACTTCCTCATGCTCGATTGAAATTATTGCAAGGTTTGACAAACGCTCTTGTCCCATTGAGTTTCGCAAATATTTTGTTATTAATTTGAGTTCACTAAAACTTCGTTCACAAGAAGCTACCGCAACAGGGAGGGTTAGATATATCCTAAGCGCAATTTGAATATTTGGATAAATGTCTCCCAGTGAGAACTCTTCTATTTTTTCTAGTAGATCCAGTGGGGTGGCTTTGTCAAGATCCAATAGCTCTTTCGCTTGTAATTTGAAAGTGTCAATTTCATATGAAAGTTCAACAGAGTCAATGTCATTGGAATACTTTACGCTAAAATCAGCAGCATATTGTTTAAGATCCGTCAAAGACTCGTTTTTTAAAGCTGGACCTGTCAAAAAATAGAAATCGTCAGATATTGTAGCCATTGCTTTATATCTTGTTGTGAGTTCCGATAAGATGCGGTCCAAAACTGCATTAACCTTTCTTTTAAACTCGTTGATAGGACTGAGAGAGCACGAATCTTCATCTTCAGCTCCTGCACCTGTGAGTTTTCTAATTGCTATTTTTCTTCTTTTTTTCAGGCAAATGGGCATTAATGCCCATTTCTTTCGCAGTTTCTGTAGCAACAGAAATACGTACCTACATACATTATTTTTTTGCTAGTTTTTGCCAAAGAAAAATTGTTGCCAACTTTAAAGCTATTTTTGTTAGTGTAAAATCCCCCTACAAAACTATGTATCCGAACTGTTTTCAACATGATAACGACAATTTTGCCATTTTTTTGATGTCGTGGAAAAATGATATTTCAGATGTATGGTAATTAATTGATATGATATCGGGGAACAAGCGGCAAGAAAGGAGCGGAAAAGGGCGGTTTGCTTCTTTTGATAGGATAGGCACGGTCAATTTCATGTCAGCCTATTGGCGTCATATAGCTAAATTCTATCCTGTTAAATAGATCTGAGCAGTGTCAATCGGAATGGCATTCCCTGCCACGGGTAAAATTGCTAAAATTGCTATTTTTTTTCTTTTTTCGACACTTGTTTCATTTTGTCCTCTAGCTCTTGTTCTTACGAGTTTTTTTTCTTCAACATTTTTCTACTATTTAAAAAAAAAAAAAAAAAAAAAAAAAATCGGTCAAAATGCCGCCCCCTGGTTGCTGCGAGCTTTCTATCCTGTTAAATAGATCTGAGCGGTGTATCCGACTGAAATCCGCCAAAACATAACTCCAAGTTCTACGTGATTTGTGGCGCAGTGAGGGGAACTTGCGCTGTGCAGGCCAGTCTGTCCAAGTTTGTATAAGGTTTATCGCTAAAAGAGTTGAGGTAAGACGAAGAAAAGTGAATCGGAATGGCATTCCCTGCCACAGGTAAAATTGTTATTCTTTTTTTTTTTTCTTTTTTCGACAATTGTTTCATTTTGTCCTCTAGCTCTTGTTCTTACGAGTTTTTTTCTTTAACATTTTTCCACTATTAAAAAAAAAAAAAGGTCAAAATTGCGCCCCCCTGGTTGCTGCGCCCGTGGCAAGAGCCACTCCTGCCAACCCCTAGCTACGCCTCTGGTTGCGATCGTCCGTGTTTCACTTGAATTCCTGCCTTAAAACCGCAACGGAAAGAAATAAATATCTTGGAATTTTAAATAGTTCAATAATTTAATTAACGTTTTAATTCAAAATGGCAACGGTAAGAAAAAATGTCTTGGAAGTTAATCATTTATTAGGCTTAATCGCTTTAAATTTGAATACTTATTAATTGATATCTTCGCTAATTAAAATCGTATAATCATATAGATTGAAACTAATGAAGCCTGAAAAATTACCTATCTATCGGTACCTGGTTCGACTTTCAGTTCATTGGCGTTCAGGAGAAAGAAGCGTGACATAGAAAGATAGTTAGAAAGATAGAAAGAAAGATAGTTAGAAAGATACTCAGTTTTTAATATAAGTAGATTTTTCGGGAGTAATGTCGTGTATGAATGGGAAATGCCCAATGTTTTAAATATTCCGTTATTGTTTAATGTTTTTAAGAAAAGATTTTTGATATCTTTAATAGCTTTTAAAAGAATGTTAATAATAAATATTAGTTGAACCGTTTATTTCTGAAACAAAAGGCTCTAAACGGACAAGCTCTAAAAGCTCGAAAATGCATTTTTATTTTTGTTAAAATTTTTTCTTTACAAAGGTTACAACATTTTACACTGAAAGTTAGACAGACACATTTAGACATATTTCTTTTAGTAAAAAGTGTTAAATTCACGATCGTATATAATGCGATTTATAAATGTTTTCTCAAAATTAGAAATATTTTCTGTTGACTGGTTTTTGAAATAAACGATTTAATTATTCTTGCAAAAAATGTTTTTAAATACTTCGGGGTAATTCTTCGAAACTATTTGTAGGTTTTGTCAGAGGAGAACTTTATGTATTTAATGATTATTTTCTTTTATGTACATATACATTGTGCGCTTTATAGAAGGGGAGGGGGATTTTCAGAACTTTGCAGCCACCAGTTGAAGGATCTCACTGATTGATGCAATGTACACCTGCATTAAGGTTCCTCGTATGTTGGTCGTCTTGGAAATGAGGTGGCTGACGCCCTCGCCAAAGCATATTCCTGTCTATATTAAAACAGACTGTCTGTATTTCTGCCGATCAGGAATACCACATGGCTCCCATTATCAGCTGAGATTTTTTCCACGACGAGGGAACGTTTGATAAACCTTGGTATACCCTCCTGCTCTCCCTTAGTACTTCTAGAGAGGGTCGTGGTAGCCCGATCGGTAAGGCGTCGGACTCGTGTCTGGAGAGACCCGGGTTCGATCCCAGCCGATCAAAGATCCACCGTCTTGATTAATGGTGGCTGGGGGACGTTAAAAATGTCGTGGTCACAAAGTCCTCCAAGTGAAACGATACCTTTGGGGGTGCTGGGCCAAGGGTTTGCGCGACCCTTGGTTATGGTACAAAAAGTACAGAGTGCTCTTCAGGGTAAAATTAGCAAATTTACAGTTCATTACTGTAAAACAGCAATTTTACAGTTTATTAGTCTAAAATTATCAATTCTTACAGTTTATCACTACAAATTTAGCTGTATAATACTGTAAAAACAGCATCCATTTTTTACAGTGCAGCTACGCTAGATCAGATGAGGGTTAGTCCCACCACCACCACACAAGGGGGAGCCTTGGGATAACTTAACGCTTAGTCTGCAGGAATGCATAATGTCTATTTCTTATTGCACATTAAGCATAGTACATATTTCTGTTAAAATTTCGTGTCTCGTTATAAGTTATAGTTGAACCTTAAAAGTGGATTCCAAACATTAAATTACAGGCCGTCAACTATAAAATATATTATAACTATATAACTGTAAAAATATATAATGACAGATTTAGCTTTGTTTTGCTCAACTTTTCATAACGTTCTCTCCATTTCTTATTTTCAAGGACTTGTCTTTTATGCATTTACTAAAAGACCGAATTTTCTTTGTTCTCTTGCTTGAGAAAAAAAAAAAAAGAAAAGAAAAGAAAAGGAAACGTGAAACGCAACTATAATGTTTCTACTCCACCTTTTTATGCACAAAAAAAAAAGTGATGTGTCTTGTTGTTCCACAGTATGTTGTTTTCGGTTTAAATGCAATATTTTTATTTTGACAAGCGTTAGTACTATTCAGGTACGAGAGTGTACTTTTTGTCAAAATAAAAGGGAATAAATGTCTTTCAGTGTACAAAAATAAAAAAAAACTTGCTTTGATATGTATTGTATTTTTTCAGATATATCCAGAACAAAATTAAAACTCCTGATTTACTATAGAGGAAAATAAAAATATCTACGAAATCTGTAAACAACAATTGGTGAACTGACTTGAAAATTTCCTTGATAAGTTTTTTTTTCTGATATGTTAAATGGTTTGGTGACTGATTTACACTCTAACTCAGTTAAAATAGAGAAGTAACAATTTCGTCATTTTCATGCTTGCTACTCTTTTTTCAGTTCAATTTTTACGGAATTTTTAATATTTACAAATGACTTGATACGTTTGTTTGACTAAGTTGCTTCGTATTTCAATGGATCATTTAAAGTCGTTATTTTTCTTGAGCAATTTACTATAATGGAATTTTTCGATTTTTTCGAAAATATATTTTTTTAATTTTTACTTCGGTATATTTACTTTTACCGATTATACTTAATTATTCGGATGATTAACTTTTCATTTGACTGGAATATGATTTTATTTTAATGACTTTATTTTAATTCATTAAAAATATATTTTTTTTTTTTTGAGAAACAAGTAATTTCAAATCTTTGGCCAAGCATGGCGACAATATGCAGAAATGATAATAATTGCCAAGATTAAAATGAAGTGACGTACCTACAACAGAAAATATCCTTTTCCACAGTAAATCATCAGAGCTCCTCCCCCCCCCCCCCGCTACATTAAGATATTTACAAACTCATTCTCTCGCCAAAACGAACACATTTTAAAACTGAAGAATTATGTCATTACAAGAAAGGGGAATGCTCCCAATTCATCATATCTGATCAAATCGTGCGTTCACTTGGCAAACCATTCCTCATAATGATTGTCCTTGAGCTATTTTGGTGTTTGCTGCATATTAATCAACTCGGTGGGAGCTATCGCTTATCTCGTTTATATCAGATTAGAAATCTTCCCCGCTGATGCGGTGATTATTGTAAGTAAATGAGGAACTGACGTGGAAAATGCCGGCGAAGGATTTTGGACGTTCAACTTTAGCCCTTTGTGAGAAAGTTTGGAGTAAAATTTAATACTATAGGGATAGCGAATGAGCGTGAAACACATAAATGCTTTTTCAAAAAATTAGATTATAAGTAAAGAAATCTCTCTCTCTCTCTTTTTTGTGCAGAAAAGTGAATACACTGCAAAAAATGACCTGTAGTTTTTACAGTATAGTACTGGCAACCGAGGCTCAGATTTAAAACTGTAAAATGCACAGTAATAAACTGTAAAACTAGCAATTTCACAGTTTCTTACTGTAACGTTAGCAATTTCGCAGTTTATTTCCGTACAATTTAGATGTATTATACTGTAAAAACAACACTATAATACTGTCAGCAGGGGTTTCAGTTTAAAACTGTAAAATGCGCTGAAATAAACTGTTAAATTAGTAGTTTTACAGTTTATTGCTGTAAAATTAGATATTTTAGTTTATTACTATACAATGAGCCAAATTTCAGTTTATTACTATAAAATTATTGTTTTGTTCCGTGTACTACCAAAATAATGTGAATGCTACATCCAAAGTTTTTTTTTTTTTTTTTTTATCAAAAAGAAAAACAATCGAAATGAAAGTACTAGCAATTAGCAAACATTTAAAATAACTTTGTCCGATAGCAGATTTCGTTGCTTTGGTTTAAAAATAAATTAATAGTCATCATTTGGACGAAAGAAAAAGGCCTGTTGAAAAAAAATCGGATAGGAGAAAATCTATACAGATTTTTAGATTATAAACAATTAAAAATACCTTTTTGTGCAGAAAGTAAAAAAAAAAAAAAAAAAACTAGCGCTTTTAATTCGCACAAAAATGTAATTCGCACAAAGAACTGCATAACGTAAAAGCAAATCACATTACGTTTAAAACAGCACAAATGTTCAGGGATACGTTTACACGTGTTTCGGCTTTGCAAGGAACGCTTTTTTTCAATGCAAAAACTCACATTTTATGAGTTGAAAAAGGAGCTCCTTGCATCGTCGAAACACGTGTGTGCGCTGCGCATCCTTGCGCACTTGGGCTGTTTTAACGCCGTATGATTTGCTTTTATTTTTAAAGCACAGAGGTATTTTCTGCATGCACATGTTTCATGGTTACAAGGAACTCATATTCTGTACAGAAGAATGAGCAAACGTTGCAGTTCCTCCTGTTATGTATTTCAGAATTATGTACACTAAAAAGATGCAAATTTTAATACTTGCTTTAGATTTTAATGTACTTATTTAGTTTTTTTGAAAATATAGCGGGTAAAAGCAGCAAAAATTTCTTGCACTACAAAAAGAAAATAAAGCAACGATAAAAGATTAAATCCGCAGCATATTGCAGACACGTGTTTTGCCATTTCAAGGAAGGCTTTTTTCAGTGAAAAAATGTGAGCTTATGGATGTAAAGACATCGAACTAAGTTTTTGTCAGAAGAATGTATTACCAACAGTATGTTAAGTGGAGAGAAAATCTTCAAGAATAAATTTTGTTTGCGCAAAAATCATCACTTAAAAACCAGTTGTTCTCTTGTTCAAACAACTTAATAAAAATAAAAAGGTGAT
>JAXGGA010023164.1:0-13861 GCA_038373865.1 Uloborus plumipes | reverse complement strand
GGACGTGCTCACCAATCTACAAACTAAGAAAGAAATATATCTTCAGAACAGTCATTCTACTGGGCAGATTACAAAGCTGATAACCTATGGTTCCAACATTTGCCAAAATACATTTTTTTACCAATTTTGGCGGCAAATTGCAAAAAATATACAGTGCATTGAGCTTTTGTTTCACAAGTAAGCTATTCTACCTTAAACAGTGATTAGAATCACCAAATTTGAGCCATATAATCGTCGTAGGTCGCTACTCGCTAGCAATAAAAGCACAAACTTGACGATTTGGTCATTTTTTTTCAAGACACGAAAAAGAGACCTTTACAAAGTAATTTTTATTGGCTGAACCATAAGGCTTATGGAGCTATAATTTGGCATGGCTTAATGTAAGTCTTATATGTACATCCAAAAAGAAATCTATCAAGATCGGGGTGGTTGTCGAGCGGGGATTTTCTCGAAATTTGGGACACTTCACATGGAATGACCCTATATAGGACTGTTATAAACAAATCCTCACCCCTGGAAGGAAAATCTGCGCTCCAAAATGAGGCAAATTTATTTTTTTCTTCCCATTTTTAAAAACAACTTCCTTAAACACTGCAGATTTTCTTATCAGAGTGGTACCAAAATTTTACTAGGACCTGGGCTTCACTTTGGCTTGATCGAGTCCTGGCAAATATCCTCTGGAATACAGAAAAAAGTGGTATGCATCTTGTTGTGATGTTTCACAAAAAACTAAATTTTTTTGAGTTCTGTACTTAAAGTTGTCATTGAAATCTTTAGTAATGCGTTTGTACTAATTTGTATTGTTATTATGATTTTTAAAATTTAGGGAAACTCAAGAAGAAAAGACACGTCTTGAATCTTTAAAGGAGACTGAGCAAAAACTTATGAAAAATATAGTCTCTCTCAGAGAATCCCTTTTACAGATGAAAGAAAAGCACAAAAAGATTGATTGTGAAGCTAAGCAAAAGATTTCTAATTATAAAACAAAGGTTTGTTATTGTATTATAACTTTAATAAATTCCTTAATAACCTTATGACTTGAATATTCCTCATTTTGAAGTTTTTATTGGGTCCCCAGACTCTCGAGAAGGCCGTAGGATTGTTCTGTATCTGGAACTATCAATAACGCGAAGTTTTTAGCCGGTCCCTTGGGACTTCGAGTTGTTGAGACTCGACTGTATATATCTATGTATGTTATATAAATTTAGGTAATTGAAAAATTTTTTTTTATTGTTTTTCTTCCTTAGACGAGAAATCTGCAGTCGGAATTCTGTACGGATGTTGCTGAGCTTACCACGCAACTAAAAAAGAAGTTGTAGATTATTGTGTTATTGTAACTTTTTGCTTTGACCATTTTATATAGTTATATATATTTGTTATTTTGTATGTAATAAAGTAATTAAATATTCACAAATTATTGTTATTAGTTTCTTTGGCATGGCTATGATGTTACTTTTTTGTTAGATCACAGAGTCTACACAACAGCAGAAAACTGCACGGTATTTGACAAACTGAAAACAGTTAGATTGAACTAAATAATTAGTGCACTGCAATCACTAACGAGAGAGACGTAAACTGAAAAAAAAACTATAGTTGGACAGCCTGGGGGAGGGGGGGTCAATGAGCTAACGGAAGATATTGAACTGATCTAAACCAAATTAAAACACACTGTCTTGGTTCTATTGAAGGACGTCACACCTTTTTTTTTCAAAAAACATCAAAAAAAAAAAAGCAAAATGAAGTTTTTTCATATTTTGTCAAATTTTAAGTCCTAGCTGCGGACCGGAAATATCAATCAATTTTAATAATTGTTCTTTTTTCTTTGTTCGTCTTGATGATTTGCAACTTTTTGCTACTACAACTTCTAAATAAAAATATGAGTTTTACCCACCCTATTGTACAATGCACTGTTGTATGTATACGTCTTTTTTTTTTTCGGTTTAAAAAAAAATTACATTTTGGCTGAACTTAATTTGGTTAATTCTAACTCTTCTAATTGGTAGACTCTTAATGTTCATAGACAATATTCAGAGACTACATTTGCTTTTTAACCTCTGCAAGAAAAAAAAAACTTTTTGCAGATTTTATTTCATTGACTAGCTGCGTGGCCCGGCGTTGCACGGGCTGTAATGTAGTGAAGGCAGTTTGAGAAAACTACTCGCCACCAAGGCGACTCGCCTTTAAAGTAATGAGGAAAGTTTAAACAGGTTACTCGCCGTCAAGGCGGCTCGCCTTTACAGTAGCGATGAAAGTTTCAATAAACTACTCGCCGCCAAGGCGGCTCGCCTTTAAAGTATCAAGGAAAAGTTTAATAAACTACTTCCCGCTAAAGCGGCTCGCTAAAAAGCTTTCCTGCATCAAAGAATCAATCGAATTATTTGCACATGCTTCCTCAAAAATAAAGACGATGTCAAGTAGCGCATACTTAGCACTCTCCCTAAATAACAAATAAAATTCCTTTCCAAAAACAGTTATTTCCAAACCGCTTTTTTCCTGTAAAATTAATTGCAAAATTCTAAACGAAAAAGTTGTTTTAATATTTGGATCGCAGCCAAAAAAGTCCCTTCTAAAAACAGCAATTGCAATTTTATTTAAAAACACATTTTCAAAATGGTACCAGAGAAAAAATATGTCATTAATAATTAGAATAAAAACAATTGTTAGAACTTTGTTATAACACGTATTCAAAATGACAATGGAAAAAAATAACACTCTTTCATTTTAAAAAGTTCAATTTAATTAACGTTTTAATTTAAAATCGCAACGGAAAGAAATAAATATCTTGGAGTTTTAAATAGTTCAATAATTTAATTAACGTTTTAATTCAAAATGGCAACGGTAAGAAAAAATGTCTTGGAAGTTTATCTTATTAGGCTTAGGCAGGATTCAAGTGAAACACCATTGCAATCACTTCGAATTGCAATCGCTATTCGAAGTTGAATTACATTTAATCATCAATTTAACTTGGCACTGACGTCACTACGTGTGGAGCCAATAAGAGCTTACAAGCACTCAGCGATCTCCTCTTATTCGCCAAGTAGGCTGTGACGTTTTATCTAGCTCGTTTTTCATAGGCAAACGTCACGCTGACGTCACGATGTTTTTATCAAGAAACGTTCTAATGTAATTCATTTCCAGTAGCGATTGTAATTTGCGATAGCCTGTTTCACTTGAATCCCTGCCTTAATCGCTTAAAATTTGACTACTTATTAATTGATATCTTCGCTAATTAAAATCGTATAATTATATAAATTGAAACTAATAAAGCCTGAAAAATTACCTATCTATCGGTACCTGGTTCGACTTTCAGTTCATTGGCGTTCAGGAGAAATAAGCGTGACATAGAAAGATAGTTAGAAAGATACTCAGTTTTTAATATAAGTAGATTATTACTATTTCATTTTTTAAGACTGCTAAAAGATTTTCTTTCTCCTTTTTTTCTTGATGAACTTAACATAAATGAAATTGGTGGCTCCAGTTCTGAAAAACTGGGGGAGGAGTGTAGAACCCTCTCCCGGTATTTCATTCTTTATTGTGGAACTGCTTCATAGATTTGAGCGAATACTTATACTAGAAAAGCAGTTCCTTGTAACCCCAATGTCGCCAAATAGTCCAGGATCTGAAGAGGGATGAGCATACATGGAGAGGGTGACGCAATATTATTTCTGATTATTGTTACAGGCACCATAGTGATAATGAAAACGCATGTCGACGCCCCCGGGGGAGGGAGGAAAGCAGTGGGGGTGCCGTTTACAAAAAAATTCATAACTCGCGAACCATAAGAGATACAACCCTGAAAAAAGTGGCAATCGACGCAAAAAAACAAGGGCTTTAGAAATGCGAAATATATTTATAGTCCTATCTTCGTTGGTTTATGAGTAAAATTCCTTCTTTCGCAAACGAACAAATACAGGGCGAGGACTCAGTCACCTTTAGTCAGCTTTTGGAATTTTAGTCACCTTTTTAAACCTTTCTTGAAATGTGTTTTAGAAAAATCCATTTTTGATTCATAAAATTTTTGAAAAGTATGAATATTCTTTTTCTTACCTGAAAATAAATGGAATTTTGAAAAAAAAAAAAAAGCAAAAATCTGTCATTCAACCATTAAAAAAAGTGTTTCAACTGTGGCTCATTCACAAAACAAAGCCTTTTAGAAGCACCTGTTTAAAAAAGTTTCAAGAGGAAACAAAAAAACAGGTGCACCTGTTCCAAGGATGTTTGGCAGGGTTTTTTTTTTTTTTTTTTGTTCTTATAACAAAATTGTGTTGGTGATTTGCATAGAGATGGGGGAAAAACAGGGTCAAAATTCTTATCTTTACTGTTATGTTCTTATCTCTTTTCTGCTCTACCCCCACCTTGCCCAAAGAAAAAACTGGTTGCTGATTTCACCCTTTTTCAAATTTAGTTTCATGTTCTAACAAATGCTTTTTCTATGCCATACCACAAGTCTCTATGACCTTGAAGCATGTGTGTAAGGCATAATTGGAAAAATACCCTTTAATTTGCAGAAAAAATGTAATGCAAAAAAGAAAATATCAGGAAGAAAGAAGTTATTTGGGAAACATCTTTTTTTCTTTTAATTTACAGATATTTTTTTTTTCTCATTTTCAAAAGTGATTTATTACTATGTGCTTTTTACATTTAATATTGCTATGTTTTTTTTTACAAATATTGATAGTCTATGTGATATTATTATGTTTATTTCAAGTTGTTATTTTCAGACTTTGGAGATTCTTATTGTTTTTCATAATAAAAAACTTTTTTGTAAACATTATATTTGAAATGCACAATTTTGACTCCTGCTAAGATAATCTTATTATTTAAGATTCACTGATGATCCCGAATAATATATTTCAGTTTCTGATACAGTCGACTCTCGATATAACGACCATCTCCGTGCCCCAGAAAAAGGTCTTTGTAACGAGTGGTCGCTGTAAGAGGTAGAAAATAGAGTATATTGGGATGAAGTTGGGTTTTTCATACCAGGCGTTGTATTGGATAGTCTTTATAACGAGCGTCGACTGTAGTACTGAGTATCAAATATGTTCACAATGTTAGAGGTAGGTTTAAGGGCACCAGTTTTTCAATGTCTTGACCTCCAATGTGTGCTCCCCCTCCACATTACAAATCTGCATTTACACAAATCTGCATACTATTTTTATTACTATTTTTTATAGCTCTCTCAGTTAAAAAAAATAATGTCAAGTTTCAAAATTTCAATAAAATCGTTGCTAAGCAATCTTGCAAGTGATAGCTCGCTGTGACATATGAGTTGACGAACCATTGCTTTGCCTTCCACGACTAGTAGAAATTCAGAAATGAGCCGCCAACATTGGAAATCGCTTTTTAATGAAATAAATGAATATTTTCTGTTGGAGATTTCTTTATATTTCGTTCTGCAGAAAATTTTGTAAATATATATATTTTTTTTTGTGAATTTTAAAATTCTCTAATGTTTGAGTTAAATTTTTAAAACTATTATTGTGTGTCATGCGTAAGGTTTCAATTTTTCTGTATCCTGTAAATATTTTACATATTTTTTAAACTTTTTTTGTAATAACATTAGTTATTATGATTCTTTAATAATTTCATTTAAAATTACTTTTTGTAGCTCTCACAGCAAAAATAAATTACTAATGCATTGGAAAGAAATTTTTTATAAGTTTAACATGTAATTTTGCTGATGTATGTAAGGATTTAGTAAAATTAAAAAGAAAAAAAAACATTTTCACAGCACAGTGCTCACAAGACTTAAAATATGATATAAAAGTTTTTCTCTCTTCAGTATTGGACATGTGCCGCTGTATATTTTCAGACCACCCCCCCCCCCCCTTCCAAGCAAAAGACATTACACTTTTATTCATATGAAATAATATCTTCAGTTTTATACTTCAAGGTTATTTTATTTTCACCTTGTAAGTTATCATTTTGCTTCAATTAAAGTTTCTGATTTTTCAATTTATTTTCTCACTCATTCTGTATTGTCAATACTTTTTAGCGAACATTTTGCTTTGTATTTACAAAGAAACAAGAAAAAGAATGCCGATAATTTTGCAATGAGCTATTAAAAATATGAAAAAAAAATATGTTCATTAAATACATTGTCATTATCTTTACTTCATAATTTCAGGTGTTAATTTAATTGATTTTAAAGAAAAATCTTTGAACATAACATAGAGTTTACACTGAAAGTTTTTTAACAATATGTCCTAAAACAGTTTATTTAGTTACTTCCAGCCCTATCATATTCATGTTCAGAATCTAAGTCTTTTAAAATAGTATGTAGAGGCTATTTTGGTGAAAGTCAGAAAAAAGGATAACCGTTTTCTTCTTTTTTAATTCTTAACAAATTACTTTTGATCACCTTTTAGTTACTTTTTTGTCACTTTTTAGTCACCTTTGTTTTAAAATTTGTCACCTTTCTCACCTTTTTCTAAGACCATCAGCAGTCCTCGCCCTGCAAATATTTTGAATAAATTTTTTTTTTATTATTTTATTTTCTTATGTTTTAAATATTTGACAAATAAATAACATGCTAAAAATCATTTGATTTGTATTTAACAACATAAAGAGTGTTAAGTAGGCATTTTTGGTCGCTAATAAGTACCATGTGCCGTCCACACCTGACACATCTGGAATTGATTATGGCAGTACCTGGCATGGTCAACCATGAGACTCACATATTTCTCCTGTGTGACTAAGTTTGGAGGCATGGGCGCCCATAAAGGGGGGTCTCGAGCCCCCCCTTGGAGATTAGCATTTTTTTTTTTTTTTTTTGCTTTTAGTACTATTTATTCGGAAAACATTTTTTCTTCACCCATTAATGAATAAGTTGTTAAAAATGCCAAATTTTAATAACTCTAATGTGCACTGAAATCGCTTTCAGAATTATAACATTGTGTCTCTTCCTATATTTTTCAATAAAAAAACAAAGGCAGATTCGTGGGTCAACCGACGCCGCATTTGCATGGGAAACTCCCCTATGTCTGTGGAATAGCGGTTATGATAAAGAGTGGGCTGATCCGAGGATGGCAAGACAACTCGGTATTTTTTTGGCACATGGAATTTGGAAAAAAAGAATTTTTTTTTTTTTGTTTTACATTACAAAGCATTTCGGGTTTCGGGGGGGGGGGGGCATGCATGTTCTAAAGTCTTTGAAAATCATTAAATACCTTTTTAAAATTCCTTAAAAAGTGCTTCAGTTGTATCTTATCAAATAAATAAACTATGAATTAATTGAATGGTTGCAATATTACTCTTTCGTGAATCATTTTTTAAATCTCGCACTGTCTCTTTTAAAGGATTTTATGCGTTTTATACTATTGGTCATTTTATACTAATAAGTGCTATTTCTGTCGGTGAGTTCGGAAACTGATCAAAAACTGCAATGTAACTATACTGAAAATCGATGTAAGCAAGTGATGAATGTTTATCTTTTCTCTTCCCTCGTTTTTTCTCTCTGTCGATTAAGAGCCGTTATTTTGAAATTCAGACAAGGTGTGGCAGTGGCATTTTTTGATCTTCCTCATATTTTTGTAAGTGAAATTAGGTCATGAGAAGTGAACATTCTGATGTATTTAGTCCCCCAAAAAATTTTGATTGTTCGGTAAAAATTCCCAAAGTTTGATGTTTCGCAGTTTTTTTTTTTTTTTTTTGGTAAAACGATTGAAAGGCACATTTCAGTGCCTGTAGTTTTTACAGAAACACCACCTCAAATTTATGTTCACATTTATTGATTGCATAGTGTCTGGTTATAAGGAACCCATAGTTATTTGGGTTGGGGTTGTTGCTTTCTTTACTTAAGCCGACGCAAAGTATGGTTTTTAGTCCACTTCCCCCAAAAAGCAACACCCCGAAAATTTTTTAACATATACTGAAAATTTATACTATGAAGAGATCCCACGCTTCTTTCTTTTTTACGCAACTTGACATATTTGTAGGTTCCATTGTCCATAAAAGCTTTTTTTTTTTTCTAGAGTTGCTATTTTGAGTTAAATGCGATCAAAAAACCAAAAATTTTGAAAATTTGTAAAAATATCAAAGTCTTTTTCTAATCAAAACAATGAAATATTAAACAGTTTTCGTTCCACATATTCTCTTCATAGTATAAATTTTCAGTATATGTTAAAAAAATTTCGGGGATATGCTTTTTGGGGGAAATAACGCAGTTTAAAGTGCTTGAGCGAAAGTGAACTAAAAACCATACTTTGCGGCCGCTTAACTAAAAAAAGAGACAACCCCAACCCAAATAACTATGAAGTCATCATAACCAGACACTGTACAATTAAAAAATGTAAACATATATTTGAGGTGGCGTTTCTGTAAAAAACTACAGCGCACTGAAACGCAACTTTCAACCGTTTTACCAAAAAAAAGCTGCTAAACATCAGACTTTGGGAATTTTTACCGAGAAAACAAATTTTTGGGGGGGCTATAAAAACTTCAGAATGTTCATTTCTGCTGACTTATTTTCACATTTAAAAAAAATGAGGAAAATCAAAAACTATCACTGCCAAAACTTCCGTTTTTTGTCTGATTTTCAAGATAATGGCTCTTAATGTCAATCGTTTGTTTAACTATAAATAAGAAAAAAAAATTTTTGATTGATCTAAATTTGCAAAAGAATGCGCAGAACATTTATAAATGTTTTGTTTGCCTATTTTCCAACATAGTTTTGAAGTCCCAACTGCCCCATACAAGGCCTCAAAATGCAGAATTTGAAAACATTTTTTCAAAAATTTCCCCGGGGAGAATCCCCCGGACCCCCCCAAAATTACGAATATTCTACCTCACTTAAGAATCCATTGCATGTCTCTTTAGATACCCCAACCCCAATGAAGGTCAGTCAAAACCATTAACAACAAAAATAAAATTAAAAAAACACACAAGAAACAGCAGGGAGGGGGGGGTGATCAGCAAGAAAAAGACTCATAACACACAAAAATGTGTGTTTTTGGTCAATGTGCGAAATGGGCCCTCCCCGAAATTTTTTTCTGGATACGGCCTTCAGATGCACCATTAGGCGTGTAATCGATAAAAACTTTTTTT
Organism: Uloborus plumipes; assembly: GCA_038373865.1. Classification (NCBI taxonomy): domain Eukaryota; kingdom Metazoa; phylum Arthropoda; class Arachnida; order Araneae; family Uloboridae; genus Uloborus; species Uloborus plumipes. The sequence goes on along the minus strand of JAXGGA010023164.1, from coordinate 4,813 downwards.
CTGAAAATTCAATTTACTAAGTTGATAAAAAGTTGCCCCTACCTACCCACATATTCCACAAAAAATTTCAGTCTAATCAGAAATTGTTTAGGTGTTCCGCACGAGGCCTGAAGTTTGAGAATTTCTTCAAAAATATGATTTTTTTCTAATTTTTTTAAAAATTAAGAATAAATGTTAAAAATAATTCAAGTTGAAAAATGTACACCGCAAAGTCGGAGGATAAAATTGGGTTTGAAAAAAAGTACATTAAACAACATTTAAATCTTCCACATTTATTCTAAACTGACGTAATTTTCACCAAAACTAGCATTTTACAAGACCCTGCGGCTTGGTTAGAAACTTGTTTATGAATGTGGAATATAACTGAATTAATACTTGAAACTAGTATTCATCTATGATTTATGTGAAGTAAAAAGTAAAATAATATAAACTATAAACAAAATCTAAGCCCCTCGTCACACAGTGCCCGCGTTCTATCGGGGCCCCCGTGATGGTAAACGAAATAGAGCTTCGCTAGCACAGCTGCTTTAGGATTGCAGAAGAACATATATTTTTGGTTGAGGAAACAGACTCTAAATATTTCGGACATGGTGCTCCAGTAAATGGCCCAGGAAAAGAAATTGTAGCTTCAGTTTCACGATTTATGGAGAAAAAAAAGTTCTATTGATAATGAACATAAAAGCTATCGGTTGTGATGGCACATCCGTTAACACTGGAAAATCAAATGATGTTATTCGACTTCCAGAAAAGTCTTTAGAACCCTCACTACAAGCAGTGGTATGTTTTCTTCATTTAGTGCATTACCCCTTAGAAAGTTAACGGTGGCTCTTGATAGACCGACTACTGGACAAAATTCTTTTAGTTGACCCTATTGGAGAATTCTAACAATACTGCTAAGATCTACCAGTCATGAACTTTAAGAAAATAGAAGGTGTTTTACCAGAAGTTGATGTCAAAGAATTGAGTCAAAAACACTTATGGGATGTGTCAAAAGCTGTAATGTCTGGCAAATGTTCTCAAAATTTAGCAGAAAGGAACCCTGTAAGCTTTTCCCATGCAAGATTGCTTCGATACAATGTGGAATGGATAACATTTTGGAGATTTGTATCCCTGCTGCAATATGATCTTAAAAAATGCTTAGATGCCTAAATAATTTTATGCTGAGATTCGATTGTGTAAAAGCAGAGAGCATAAACCTTTATTACAAATTCTGCTAGTTTATTTAACTATGAACTTGGATCATTAATTGCTACGTATAGCCTCAAAACTTTGCCATCGTGAGCCATCTTGCATGGGAAAAGCTTGCAGGGTTCCTTTCTGCTAAATTTTGAGAACATTTGCCAGACATTACAGCTTTTGACATATCCCATAAGTGTTTTTGACTCAATTCTTTGACATCAACTTCTGGTAAAACGCGTTCTATTTTCTTAAAGTTCATGACTGGTAAATCTTAGCAGTATTGTTAGAATGCTCCAATAGGGTCAACTAAAAGAATTTTGTCCAGTAGTCGGTCTATCAAGAGCCACCGTTAACTTTCTAAGGGGTAATGCACTAAATGAAGAAAACATACCACGGCTTGTAGTGAGGGTTCTAAAGACTTTTCTGGAAGTCGAATAACATCATTTGATTTTCCAGTGTTAACAGATGTGCCATAACAACTGATAGCTTTTATGTTCATTATCAATAGAACTTTTTTTTCTCCATAAATCGTGAAACTGAAGCTACAATTTCTTTTCCTGGGCCATTTACTGGAGCACCATGTCCGAAATATTTAGAGTCTGTTTCCTCAACCAAAAATATATGTTCTTCTGCAATCCTAAAGCAGCTATGCTAGCGAAGCTCTATTTCGTTTACCATCACGGGGGCCCCGATAGAACGCGGGCACTGTGTGACGAGGGGCTTAGATTTTGTTTATAGTTTATATTATTTTACTTTTTACTTCACATAAATCATAGATGAATACTAGTTTCAAGTATTAATTCAGTTAGATTCCACATTCATAAACAAGTTTCTAACCAAGCCGCAGGGTCTTGTAAAATGCTAGTTTTGGTGAAAATTACGTCAGTTTAGAATAAATGTGGAAGATTTAAATGTTGTTTAATATACTTTTTTTCAAACCCAATTTTATCCTCCGACTTTGCGGTGTACATTTTTCAACTTGAATTATTTTTAACATTTATTTTTAATTTTTAAAAAATTAGAAAAAAAAATCATATTTTTGAAGAAATTCTCAAACTTCAGGCCTCGTGCGGAACACCTAAACAATTTCTGATTAGACTGAAATTTTTTGTGGAATATGTGGGTAGGTAGGGGCAACTTTTTATCAACTTAGTAAATTGAATTTGGAAAAAAAGTTTTTATCGATACACCCTAATGCACATTACATGCATTATCTGTAAGCGGTCAAAATCTAAACGAGTCTAGTACTTTCATATTCTTAGTGAATCAAAGAAACACACATATATATCTTTTAACTGTAAACTTCCCTGAGGAAAATATCTGAGGCCCCCTTTAAAATTTCGCATATGGGCCCATGATTTGGACGAGATTATTTTCGCAAGTTATTTAAAAGTGGTATTTTTGTTAAGAATTGTGCTTTGTATACAAAAATAATTTGTTAAGCTTATATGGTGAGTTGTTTTTGATTGATTTGCATCATTTGAATCTTTTTACTAGAACATTCGTGTAGTAACAGTGCTAATAATTTCCATTTCGAAAGTAACAGTATGGTTCGTATATTTTTATCGAGTAATAATTGATTTACTTAGAAAAAATATAAATGGCTCTTTCTGTAAAAAGAACTATAATGGCTTACCCTGTAAGTAGTGGAAAAAAGATAAAGGTTTTTGATCAGAGCATTTGTTTATTCTGTCAAGATAAAAGAGTCTTAGTATTTCTTAACAAACCAAAAGAAACTAGTGTGAACAAAATTCGAGAGAAAAGTGTTTTAAAAAATGATAATATAGGTAGTTTAGTTGATAATGGTCAAGGAGTTATAGTAAAATGGCATCGTAATTTTTATAAATCATACACCAGTGCTCACAATATCACTCGGAAAGTCGAGCAGCAAACTGCTGCAGAAGTAGATAATTTTCATGAATCTGAACACAATGATCTGCACACACTGCAGTTGCTGATAGTGAACTATCAGAATTTAGAAATTCATGTTTCATTCTACAAAGACCCAAACTAAATCACTTACATTGTCATCGTGTTGTTGACATATTAGGGTGAGTTCTGGTAAGTGCGTCCACGGGGTAAGTGCGTCCACTGGAAATTATATGAACACTGTCCTGAAATGGCTTCTGCAACACATCGACTATGTTAGATAACTGTTTAATGATTATTTCAATAGGTAGAATTCAGGCCTGGATTCAATAGATGAAACACAATCAGAGACAACTTAAATGTCTCCAAAAAAACTCTAAAGTAAAGATTGAGAAGGTTTTGTTTCAGTTTCTCTTGTAGTCATACCAAGCAATTGAAGTCAAGAAATGCAAGTTGTTTCTTTTGAGTAATAGCTACTAATAACATATATGGAGTATTTTGACCAAATACTCTAACTAAAATTTGTTTATATGACGGTACGCACTTTCCCTTTCTTTAAAGTAAGGTGGGGGTAAGTGCATACCATTATGATGGGGCAAGTGCATACCACTATCATGAGGCATATGCGTACTATTATGCGGAGCAAGTGCGTACCATTATGATGAGGCAAGTGTGTAACATTACGTGGAAAATGCGACTCTCGTAATTCCTCTTTAATTTTGCTAAAACTCTTTTATAAGCCGATTATAAATCCGACGTCAATTCCATCAAGTATTTATATTTACATTTAATGCGGCATAAGATTTCAATTTTATTCATTACCTCGGAAATAATTGGCTTTTAGATATCAATTAGTAAATTTTTCGTTGAAAATAGCGAACATAAGCTATACTTAATTTAAACCAGAATGACAAATGAAACAATGAAATTAAGTGAAACACTTAATAAGGAACCAACTGATTTAAAAAACGAAAGGTGGAGTAATAAATAAATTATATTTAAGAAAACTAAGAACACCTTGTGAAAAACTATTTCAATGTACAAGAAAAAAAAGTACAAGTATCATATCATGATCAATTTTTTTTTTTTTGCTCTTTATTTTGTGTTTTTTCTTACTGCTGCTGATTCTAATAAGAAAAATATTTTAAAACCGTATTTATTCAAAAAAAAAAAAAAGAAAAAAACGAATTGTTCACTCAGGTCACCTAACGATCTACCATACAAATAGAATTAAAGAAAATCACAGGAGTACGCACTTACAACAACGCTATTGGACGCACATGTCTCATCTTACATTTAAGAAGGGGTAAGTGCGAACCCTGGCTTAAACACAGACTGATTAATGTATTAAACCAAAATAAACTATGTAGACTATAAGTGATTATTACTAAATAAAAACAACTTACATTTGCTCACTTGGTCTTATTAAAAGGACAGAGGAAGAATCACAGACACAACTCTCTCAATCTTCAAATCACAGTTGTTCGCAAGACACGTGGGATATCACTGATTGCGTTTCATCCATGCAAGCAAGTGTTAATCTCTAGTATTAGGAATTATCCCAAGGTGTGTAACCTAACATATTTAATATGTGCCAGAAGTTTTTTCCTGTTCATATTTACATAATTTAAGTGGACGCACTTATCCCGCTAGGTAGGGAAAGTGCGTACCTTAGAATAGGTGTCATAAACCAGGTCACAAAACCTATGCTTATGGTTTATTTGACATATTATATGCTTGAAAATCTTAGTAAAGGATCTGGAAA
>JAXGGA010023163.1:0-13865 GCA_038373865.1 Uloborus plumipes | reverse complement strand
ATTCCTGAATACCTTTAAGGTTCATAATACCTGTATTTAAATAGATTAATATTAATTGCGTATTGTTTCCAATCAAATTTTTGCGATTAATTTGTTAAAGCGCATTAAAACATGTATTATCTGAAGGGGAAAAAATAATTTTCTAAACATAAAAACACCATGTTTTTGTGAATTTTTATAACTTTTTCTGAAAAATTGCCAAAAAATAGCCCTACACTATTTGCTGTTACTGCTGATCCCTTCACTGTCCCACTCTAAAAAACTTTGGATGTCTTCAGTAAAACACATCAAAAATTATGTACTTTTTCAAAATTATTATAAAATAATGCTTCAAAAGCGTTTGAATTTTGAATTTAAATTTTATGAAATTTGTTTTTCACGTACTGCATTTAAGTAACACATCAAATCAAACTGCATATAAATCCCTTTTTAACCGACTTCAACAAAGGAGGAGGTTATACAATTCGTCGGAGAAATTTTTTTTTTTCGGTATGTTTCAAGATTACTCGAAGATGCCTGGACCGATTTCAAAAATTCTTTTTTTGTTAGAAAGGTCTTTCTTTCCGATTGGTCCCATCCTCTCGTGGTCCGGGTTCGATAACGGGAACCTGCAGAAATCTTTCGAAAAAGAAATTGGAATCACAGTAATCGTAATAATGACCATTTTGAACGCCAGGCTTCTCTGGATTGCATAATGAAATTCATTTCTATGGTCTTTTTGAAAATCTTAAACCGAGTATCTTTCTATGTCCTGCTTTTTTCTCCTTAACTCCAACGAACTGAAAGTCGTACCAGGTACTAATTGATTCGTAATATTTCAGGTTTTATTAGTCTTAATTCACATAAGTTTTGATAAAGGAATTCTGAAGAAAGTGAGGAAAATCTCCAAATTTTTGCTCAAATTTAAAGCGATTTGTCCTAAATGATTAAATATGAAATACATTGTTACAAAACGTGATTGATATGAAACAGTTATTATAATGATAATGAAAATTTTGAATGAAGGCTTAACTGAAGAAAACATGAAACTCATTAGCGTGCCACGTACGTAATACGTCGTAAAAATTTATGAACCGCCAGCATCTAGTGTTGTTTTGAAATATAAATTAGTTGAAAAGCCGTTAATATTTAGCCTTTGATTAAACTATTATAGTACACAAATAAATACCAGAGAATAACAAGGATTATTTTTTAGTGTCAATCGTTTAAAATTTTAGACGGGTTGATACTTTCTTTCTCTTTTTTCCTTACATAGTTTATTTTATGAAGCGTTTGCTTAAGCAAATTAGGTGAAGTTTTGTAATGGAAACATTACCTTATTTCATATGTACATTTACACTAAAAAGAATAAAATAAAATATTTTTGGAAAAAAAAATTGAACCGACTTCGGAACTTCACTCGGCAAGTGCTCTAAAAAGTAAAAAATAATTTATTCTTTGAACACCATCGACACTACATTTAAACATAAGTTTTGAAGTCGGTGCAAAAACTATAGGTGAAATGATGTTTAACTACATTTTGCCAACATTTTTCAGAGAAACCATTGAAAATTAAGAGCTAAATATTTGTACCATTACATAAATATGTGGTTGTCAATGTAGTGTATGCGAATGCGATTAAAGAACCCGGATTCATTGCAATTTATATATATAGTTAAATTATAGTTTTGTATGATTCTATATAGTGTTTTTGCACCGACTTCAAAACTTATGTTTAAATGTAGTGTCGATGGTGTTCAAAGAATAAATTATTTTTTACTTTTTAGAGCACTTGCCGAGTGAAGTTCCGAAGTCGGTTCAATTTTTTTTTCCAAAAATATTTTATTAATAAACTACTAGCTGCCAGGGCAGCTAGATTAGCTTCCTGCGGCATGCTGATGCATAACGTCTCCCCTCTCTAACTTTTACCTCATTCTGAAATTATATTATTTGATATAATTTAATGTTCATTCGATTTCAAGACATACCACGCACGTGGTCTGGCGTTGCACGGGCACTTCGTGCCCTGAAAGTAGTGAGAAAAAAATTTAAAGAAAGTACTCCCCGCCAAGGCGGCTCGCTTACAGGCGCTTCACGCCTTTACTTTTTTCCTATATGTATAAAAAAAATCATTCGAATTATTGAGATGCTTCACGCCTTCAAGATGGTGAGGAAAGTTTCAGTAAGTTCAGCTCGCTCAAAGGAAAAAAGCAGACATAGATACTCAGTTTTTAATATAAGTAGATGGCTCTTCAACAAATAAATGTTTCAAAATATTACCAGCAGCTAGCGATAAAAATTCTACGTAAGTGGCCCGCTTATGAGTTTCGTGTTTGATTTAGTTAAGCCTTCATTCAAAATTCTCATTATCATTTTTATCACTGTTTCATGGCAACCACGTTTTGCAATGCAAGAATGGATTTCATATTTAATCATTTATTAGGCTTAATCGCTTTAAACTTGACTACTTATTAATTGATATCTTTGCTCATTAAAATCGTATAATTATATCAATTGAAACTAATGAAGCCTGAAAAATTACCTATCTATCGGTACCTGGTTCGACTTTCAGGTCATTGGCGTTCAGGAGAAAGAAGCGTGACATAGAAAGATAGAAAGATAGTTAGAAAGAAAGATAGTTAGAAAGAAAGATAGTTAGAAAGATACTCAGTTTTTAATATAAGTAGATTAAACAGTTCTGTAGCCAGGGGTGTGGTGCAAATTCCCTTCAAAATTTTTCACAACCCTCATGTGCTTTTAATTTTTATTTTTACCCCTCTTTTTTGTTTTATTTATTTTTTAAATATTATTCTTTTTTTTTAATTATAGCTTGTTTTTTTATATATTATTAATTTTTTAAAAGTTCGAACTACGCGCAGAATAGAATCGCTTTTTCCCCCTTGCAAACATTCCCACATGCACACAATAAATAAATAAATAAATAAAAAACAAATAATAAAGTAAAAGAGAGAACTCTCTAATGAATTTCAAGAACTAATTGCACATCAATTATGAATGAGATATTTTCAAAAAGTTTATGGATAAATTTAAGGTGTCAAAGAGCTAAATATCTTGCAAAAGAAAATATTTTTTGATCGATTTGACATGGAATTACCCAAAATTTACCTACTTTATGAAAACGGCAGTTTTTTTTTGCTTTTCACGAAACTTTGCTATTTTGTCATTTTCACGAAAACCCAACTTTTTTACACTAGGACAAAACTGATATCGAAAAAAAAAAGATTTTACCCTAGTGATTGAGTACACATTTTTACGTATTTATTATTATTATTTTATTGTTTAGCTCAATGTAAAAACAATCATGTAGCTCTCAAGATTGTATAAATGTATCCAGAATGTAAGACATTTTCTCCTTTGAAAATCGAGCCAAATCACGTAAAAGGTTATATGTACATGGATAATTTTTAATGCGGATTGAAAATCTAATACTGTCGGTAATTGCTGTTTGTCTTTTGAAATTTTAAGTTGATATTAATTTAAAAATTAACAAGAGTCCACAAGAAAATGTTATGAAGGCTTTTTTGCAAGACATTTTTAATGAAAGGATATACTCAATACATTTTAAATTTAACCTTTATACTCTTTGTACCTTTAGGAATTTAAACAGATAAAAGAAAATATATTCAATTTATAATAATCATTATTTCAAGTTCGCATTATTTAAAGTGATTAAAACAACAAAAGTTTAACAAACACAAGATTTAAAATATTAAACTTACCTCGAAAAGATTCTTGTCACAGTTGATACAAAACAGATGCAATTCCATAAAGCAGTCAAGAGCGATGTCTAACGAATGACTCGTTTCTGTTTTTTTGCGAGAAAATCGAACGGATTGCTAAAATAACCTAATTGGTTGAAAAAGTCATGGGTCTATCCATTGCATAAAAAGTGGCGGGAATCATCACAAACATGAAGAACGAAAAGAAAAAAACAACATGTTACTTAAGAATCCCAATACATCCTTTTCTTCGACTGGCGCCCTTTTCTTATTTCAGCTTTTTCCCAGACAGCCTCAGACGGCCATAAAAAAGGTCTCCACCCCCAATATAACGCTCCTATTCCCCGAAGCATCAATTCCGGACAGAGATAGCAAAAGACCAGGCAAAAGACACCATGTAGACCCATCCTAAAGGCTCGTTTTCGACGACGAACACCCCACAAAGCCATTGTTTCCCTTCCTTTCACTTGGAAACACGATACGGCAATAGTTGGGTCAGAAAAGTGCGGCCGTTGGAAGAAGAAAAACCATCATAGTGCTGAGTAATCAGCGTCCAACCCCCCCCCCCTCCCTCGCCCCCAAAGAAAGAAACTGTTCTACATGTGGCGCCTTTGAGAACGGCCTTTGAAACGTGAGAACGGCCGGCCCAATTTTTTTTCCTTCGAAATAATTTTCTTTTCTAATTAAAAAATAATTAAAAAATAATTAAGTCTCTTCTGTACTAATAATAAAGCTGAAGGTGGTTCTGTCTGTCCTTCTTTCTTTCTTTCTGTCTGTCTGTCTGTCTGTCTGTTACGCGCGTAGCGCCAAAACCGTTCGGTCGATTTTCATGCCACTTGGCACAAAATTAGTTTGTAGTATGTAGTTTTGCACCTCGAAGCGATTTTTCGAACATTCCATTTCGTTCTTTTTCTATTCGAATTCTTAGCGGAAATTCGACAAAATAGGGAAGAAATATTCCATACACATTTTCAAGTCTTATGTCATTCGAAAGCTTGAAATTTTCTGCACAAAATGACGTTCTTTCGAAGTTTCTACGATCATCAGGAGAGCTGTAACAATTGTTTTTAGAATCCTGAAATTCAAGTCTTACCTTCAGTAAAGCAAGCCAAACGATTCTAAAATGGCTTTGCTCGCGAATAAAATTTGTTTGAAAATAGAGATGAAATGAATTATTTTATCAACGGAAATCAACTTTTCATGTTGTTACCATGGTTACGTTTTTATTTCGTTCTTTTTCCCTTAATAATTTTAAAAATGTATTTGTTTTTGTAACAATCCAAATGGCTTGAGTGAACGAATTTAGCTTTTAATTTATCGTTTGCTGGTTGATCTTTGTCGATGTTTATTGTTTTTACTAGCTGCCAGTGCAGCTAGATTAGCTTCCTGCGGCATGCTGATGCATAACGTCCCCCCTCTCTAACTTTTACCTCATTCTGAAGTTATATCATTTGATATAATTTAATGTTCATTCGATTTCAAGACATACCACGCACGTGGCCCGGCGTTGCACGGGCACTTCGTGCCCTGAAAGTAGTGAGAAAAAAATTTAAAGAAACTACTCCCCGCCAAGGCGGCTCGCTTACAGGCGCTTCACGCCTTTACTTTTTTTCTATATAAAAAAAATCATTCGAATTATTGAGATGCTTCACGCCTTCAAGATGGTGAGGAGAGTTTCAGTAAGTTCAGCTCGCTCAAAGGAAAAAAGCAGACATAGATACTCAGTTTTTAATATAAGTAGATGGCTCTTCAACAAATAAATGTTTCAAAATATTACCAGTAGCTAGCGATAAAAATTCTACGTAAGTGGCCCGCTTATGAGTTTCGTGTTTGATTTAGTTAAGCCTTCATTCAAAATTCTCATTATCATTGTTATTATACTGTTTCATAGCAACGACGGTTTGCAAGAATGGATTTCATATTTAATCATTTATTAGGCTTAATCGCTTCAAACTTGACTACTTATTAATTGATATCTTCGCTAATTAAAATCGTATAATTATATCAATTGAAACTAATGAAGCCTGAAAAATTACCTATCTATCGGTACCTGGTTCGACTTTCAGGTCATTGGCGTTCAGGAGAAAGAAGCGTGACATAGAAAGATAGTTAGAAAGAAAGATAGTTAGAAAGAAAGATAGTTAGAAAGATACTCAGTTTTTAATATAAGTAGATTATCATTGTGAAGAATAATGCACGAAATTTCTATGACTAATACTTAAAATTTTTAGGATAAGTTGAGTTTAAAAGAAAAAATTGCTCCAAATATACTTTTGCAATGTGATTATTTATTATTGGACTGTAATTTGCAGCAATAATTGCATTTAATAAATAATGAAAGACAATATTAAAAATTAATTTTTTGGCGACTTTTTTACAATTTGGCATTCAATTCTATTTCAGTATATTTACTTCTATCTTATTAGTCCAGGCTAGTGTCCATTGAAATGTCATGATACCTAAAATTTTTACATATATGACATTTTTTGATGGTTTCTATATGAATTTGACCTGCTGATTCCGAATCCGTTGAGTGCCAGACGATAAACCTTGAGCATTTTTGTCAAAATGGCGAAATCCAATATGGCTGCTGTAAAAGGTATGAAGCAAATTAATGGAAACGTAAGTGCAATGAAGCTTGTTTTACACTTAAAAATGATTGTACTCTTTAGTCAAAATACAATTCTATTAAAAATAAATATTTATGAAAAGTATACGAATAAAAAAAATTACCAAATAATAAAATTCAAGATGTCAGCCTAAAAAGATGTAAGATTAAATTTTCAAGTATTAATCAACTTTTAAACCGTAATGGACGTGAAAATGGAATGTTTTAACAAAGATAAATGTTTAAAATGATATACAGGGTCATAAAAAATGTGATTTAACCTAACAATAACACTAAAAATAATTAGAAACATTCCAAATTTAAGTTTCGGGATTTTGCTGGTTTAAACCAATTTCCTTGAAGAAACCAGTTTCTTTTACGAAAGAGCTTCCTATATTGATACAAGTTGCATGAACGCCGACTTCTCGCTGTTGTGAAAGGTATTTTTAGCTACCAGTTGGAAGGTATATCCAATGTATTTGTTTAGTGTTTCGCCTTCAGTTCGATTACGGATTGTCCAGATTGACTTCAGCCAAATAACGGTATGTGCAATCTTTCAATGTTGCAGTTTTGCAAGAACTGCAATTTTATAAGAAGCTCAGGTATTTGCTTGCAATTTCTGCCTTAGCACTGGCCAAATTTGTTAAACTGCTCCAGGAGCCTTCCTGGTAAGCCAGAAAAGTGCCGAACAGAAGAGTTTTTGGAAAGTTCCCAATTTCTTGCCGTAAAGTGACTGACTTTTATTTGGAAGGTTTCAAAATTCTGTAGGAAGGTTACTTCCTTTCGCTAAGTAGTGAATCATTATCATATCAGCTTCTTCATGAGAAACAAAATCTTGTTGAATTCCAACACCAATTTAATCGGAAAAGGATTGGTGACAGTAATAATTGCACATTGGCTTGGGGATAGAACACAGTCTGCTCACAACAAACTTAATTATTTGCTTCTTATTTGGTAACACTTTCAGTACAAAGTCCCTTTTAGAAAGTGGTGATTTTTTATTAAGTTGAAAAACACAATAGACATTTTTCTCTTGTGTGGCTCGACGTTGTGATGTAGTGCTAAATTTATGGTGTCTCTCAAGCAGATTGTGTACCGCTAGAATGGTTTGTATGACACCATCAATACAATCACTCACGCTGCTAGCATTGCGGGTCAAGATACTGCCCACAATGTTGCACTTTCACCAAGAATGATAATTTCTGGACGATTCTTATCACCTACCATGAAAACTGCTTTAAGTTTTGACTTTAGTGCAGATATATTTATACCTCTCTTATTTCAATCATCATCAAATAAAGCAGTAGGATGATGAGCCAGTTCATGACTAAATAATTTCTGTAAGGTGACTTTCCCTTGATGAATAATTTAAACCATATACCATAATTAGAGCCGCTATATAGACAGGCCGACGCATCAAGATTAAGTTTCACCACTTTGGATCCAATTCCTTAACTTTTACTTTCAAATTTTCATTGTTGCGGAGTAGGGTTATCAGAAAAAAGTTTTGGCACATTGCTAAACTTTGCCAAATCCACGTGCCGCTAATAATTGCTCACAGTGAAAAATGACCAAAACGCGATTACTGGCCAGAAAAGACAACCACTCAAACACACAAACACGCGCTGGATCCAAAGTGGTGAAACTTAATCTTGATGCGCCGGCTCGTATATATAGGGGCCTTAACCATAATTATGTCCGGTGTATGATGTGAATCACAGATTTTAGTCCTTTGCGATGAACATAACCATTTTTTTTAACCTTCTTAGTGTTTAATGGATTTTTTGAGGCCACGTTTTCTGATATATATGCCACTGTGAATTGCCAATTTTACCCAAGTCCTCTATATTTGAAATTATTAGTTTGCAATTCTTGCAAAACTACAACATCGAAAGATTACACATACCCTCATTTGGGTGAAGTTTTTCTGTGCAATCCGTAATCAAACTGAAGGCGAAAAACTAAACAAACACTTTGGATATACCTTCCAACTGGTAGCTAAAAATACCTTTCACAACAGCGAGAAGTCGGCGTTCATGCAACTTGTATCAATATAGGAAAGATCGTAAAAGAAACTGGTTTCTTCAAGGAAACCGGCAAAATCCCGAAACTTAAGTTTGGAATGTTTCTAATAATTTTTAGTGTTATTGTTAGTCTAAACAACATTTTTTATGATCCCTGTATATCATTTTAAACATTTATCTCTGTTAAAACATTCCATTTCCAGGTCCATTACGGTTTAAAAGTTGATTAATACTTGAAAATTTAACCTTACATCTTTTTAGGCTGACATCTTGAATTTTATTATTTGGTAATTTTTTTTTATTCGTATACTTTTCATAAATATTTATTTTTACTAGAATTGTATTTTGACAAACGAGTACAATCATTTTTAAGTGTAAAACATGTTTCATTGCACTTACGTTTCCATTAATTTGCTTCATACCTTTTATAGCAGCCATATTGGATTTTGCCATTTTGACAAAAATGCTCAAGGTTTAGCGTCTGGCACTCAACGGATTCGGAATCAGCAGGTCAAATTCATATAGAAACCATCAAAAAATGTCATATATCTAAAAATTTTAGGTATATGACCTTCTAGCCTGGACTATATTGCGATATTGCAACGTTCTTTCTAAAGTATGTCATTTCGGAAAATGTATTATTTTGTTTTTGAAGTTAGGAAAGAAAACTTTCTTCTTCTTTTAAACTTTGGTAAGATTTCTGTTGGTTTCTGTGAGCAACAAAATTTTTCTTATTTTTTCTTTTGGCTTATTTTTGTGCACCTATCTTTGGGGTTGCATTCGAATGTCCCCAAGGGGGTGATTTACCCCTTTTATGGGGTAATCAGGGCTTTCAATGCAGACCAAAGTGATATGAATTGGCGCGACCACTTGGCGATATCTCGCCAAGCTTTTGGTCACCAAGTGTTTGACGCCAATTTGGCGACATATCGCCAAGTTGGCAATAAATTTAGCGAAAAAAAATTTTTTTTTGGGTTCAATTTGGCGCTATTGGCGATATTTTGCGAAAAATCTACTGAATGATGTTAAACTCGGCGATATTTAGGAGATTAATCATTGTAAAACATTTTTTTGCATTGTTTCGTGGCAAACTAGGGACGCAAATGTTTGAATTGTTATCTTACTCACTTCAAGCACTATTTTAGCACTTAAGGCATCTACTAAGAAATTTACGCGTAAAAGGAAGTAGTGTAGGGTCCATACCAAATTTTTATATCATACTTTGAAGGAATTATAGTTGAATTATAACTAAAATAGAGTATTTTTTCTGCTATATCATTTTTTTACAAATGAACTTTTAATTTTATACCACGGGCAAAGCCGTGCGGGTACCGCTAGTAAATAATAAAACGGCCCAAAGTAGGTGCGGCCCATGTGGAATTTTCCACATCTTCCACATTGCCAGTCCGCCCCTGGAAGAAAGTCTTGGATTCGTGAAAATTTTCGAATGTCGAATTTTGACGGATTTGCACGTTTAGGGCGCTTTTCCACTTGACGGCACGACAACGACGAAAGTCGGACGGTAATACGTAACGATAAATACTGTGTCGTGTCGTCTATAGCACTGTTTTTCCACTGAAACGATATCGTTTCTCCGAACGGGCCATTTTCCACCACATTTCATTTCGAGACAGCACTGTGCTCACACGTATATCATTATAGCTCCTCCATTTAACAGATTACGATAACTGTTATACAGTGCCCGCCACTAATAAAATCACTGGATAATAAAATCAGCCGCTTTATAAAATCAAATCTGGAAGAACAGAATCATTTTTCTCAAAACATGTTAAAACCATCCTTTAATAAAATCCTTAGTGCCGTTTTATAAAATTCAGTTTTGGAAGAGTATATGTTAAAAACGAGGGGAAAAAAAGAAAAACACACTTTTTCTTGTCTGAATAAAACCAGAATTTTCTTTCTCCGTAAGATTTGAAAGAAGTGAGCATTTAAGAGAGATAACAGATTCTACACAAACAAAATAAAAAATGATGCAGGTGCAGATTGCACCCTCTTAGGAGGGGGATTACATACAATATCAAGCTGCTTCATAAAGTGTGGATTAAATATTGCTGATGAAGATCATAACACCATAACGGAAATAAGTCAATGAAGAAGACGAAATTGATGAAATTTTTTCACAATATGTTTTGATCTCAATGTTTTATCAAATGATGTTGAATCTTTACTTTCAAATTCTGTTTCTCAAACAACAATAAGTCAATATTTTAAAACCTTTGTTTAATTTTAAAAAATGTATATATGTTAAATTCCAACTGTGTTTTATATTCACTTAAAAAAATATTTTTGAAAAAAAAAATTGAACCGACTTCGGAACTTCACTCAGCAAATGCTCTAAAAAGTAAAAAATAATTTTATTCTTTGAACACCATCGATACTACATTTAAACATAAGTTTTGAAGTCGGCGCAAAAACTATAGGTAAATGATGTTTACTATATTTTGCCAACATTTTCAGAGAAATCATTGAAAATTGAGAGCTGAATATTTGTACCATTACATAAATATGTATTTTTCAATGAATGCGAATGCGAATAAAGAACCTGGATTCATTTAAATTTACATTTATAGTTTCGAATGACTCTATTTAGCTTTTTTGCGCCGACTTCAAAACTTATGTTTAAATGTAGTATCGATGGTGTTCAAAGAATAAAATTATTTTTTACTTTTTAGAGTATTTGCTGAGTGAAGTTCCGAAGTCGGTTCAATTTTTTTTTCAAAAATATTTTACCTATAGTTTTTGCGCCGACTTCAAAACTTATGTTTAAATGTAGTATCGATGGTGTTCAAAGAATAAAATTATTTTTTACTTTTTAGAGCATTTGCTGAGTGAAGTTCCGAAGTCGGTTCAATTTTTTTTTTTCAAAAATATTTTATTTTATTCTTTTTAGTGCAAATGTACATATGAAATAAGGTAATGTTTCCATTACAAAACTTCACCTAATTGCTTAAGCAAATGCTTCATAAAATAAACTATGTAAGGAAAAAAAAGAAAGAAAGTATCAACCCATCTAAAATTTTAAACGATTGACACTAAAAAATAATCCTTGTTATTCTCTGGTATTTATTTGTGTACTAGTTTAATCAAAGACTAAATATTAACGGCTTTTCAACTAATTTATATTTCAAAACAACATTAGATGCTGGCGGTTCATAAAATTTTACGACGTATTACGTACGTGGCACGCTAATGAGTTTCATGTTTGCTTCAGTTAAGCCTTCATTCAAAATTTTCATTACCATTATAATTACTGTTTCATATCAATCACGTTTTGTAACAATGTATTTCATATTTAATCATTTAGGACAAATCGCTTTAAATTTGAGCAAAAATTTGGAGATTTTCCTCACTTTCTTCAGAATTCCTTTATCAAAACTTATGTAAATTAAGACTAATAAAACCTGAAATATTACGAATCAATTAGTACCTGGTACGACTTTAAGTTCGTTGGAGTTAAGGAGAAAAAAGCAGGACATAGAAAGATACTCGGTTTAAAATTTTCAAAAAGACCATAGAAATGAATTTCATTATGCAATCCAGAGAAGCCTGGCGTTCAAAATGGTCATTATTACGATTACTGTGATTCCAATTTCTTTTTCGAAAGATTTCTGCAGGTTCCCGTTATCGAACCCGGACCACGAGAGGATGGGACCAATCGGAAAGAAAGACCTTTCTAACAAAAAAAGAATTTTTGAAATCGGTCCAGGCGTCTTCAAGTAATCTTGGAACATACCGAAAAAAAAAATTTCTCTGACGAATTGTATAACCTCCTCCTTTGTTGAAGTCGGTTAATAAAACATAAAATAGTAATTAATTTCTTTTTATTGTATCTAAACTTTAAAACCTTTTATTTTTGTAATTTTATAAATGCCGGTTTATAAAATCAGCCGCTTAATAAAATCAAATATCCTCGGAACAAATGTGATTTTTATAAGCGGCGGGCACTGTATTTACTTTACCTCCAGAAAAAGAAAACAAATCAAAATACGATATTGAGTGCATGATATTCACAACTTTATTACATTCTCACCTTGTTTACTAAGAACGAAACGCATACTATCTGTTGGAATCACAGAGCGATACATGGCGGATCTAATCTCTAAGAGCGCTAATACTCCCAAAGGGTTGCCATAGAACTTTTTTAAATTAAGTCCACAGGTTCGCCATGATATAGTTGTTCGTCGCAATATTGTTGTTTGGTTTTGTTTTCGTAATTGAAGTGCTCTTTAGTACTAAGCGAGTATATCCCCATTTCGTTATAATGAAGAGAATTTGTTAATAAATGTGTTTCGTTGTCAATCGTCTCTTCATTGAACACCATCGAATAGATTCGCCATTTATTATTTGGCTGCGCTAACACTATCAGAATGAAAATTTGCGTTTTTTTTTTTTTTTTGTAGGATTAAAAATCGTCTGAACAACAATATTGAAACAAAATACCAAATAAAATGAATAAAATTGTTTTATTGCTACATCTTTTGTTTATCGTCTGCAAATTGAAGCTTATATTTATTAATACAAAGATGTCGAATTTAAACGCCATTGCTCTAGTTCGAAGAAAGTAAACAGATGGATGAATATCGTCCCGATTTTAAAGGCGAGACGGATGCCATCCAACAAGAATGGGACGACAAACGACAGCGTTCGGTCGGAAACGGCAAAAGCGTCCTGGAATCGGGAGATGGAAAAGCGCATAGCATATTTTAATGCATTTTGCGTGCTCCAATGTCGGATGACGACAATCGCTTACGATTTATCGTTGCCGTGTCGGTAAGTGGAAAAGCGCCCTTACCCGTTTTGAGGTGCGCTGAGTCCATTTCGATCATTTTTGGAAAATGTCTGTCTCTCTGTGTGACCCGTTTTTGTGGTCGCGCTTGAGCAAAAACTACTGCATGAAATCGAACAAAAATTTTTGCACATATGTACCACCATGTGAACTGGTGCACCTGACTTTTTTTAGCGATTTCCTCAAAGGGGGGTGGAGCAATCGCACGTCTTCTGCGAGTGGGTGATTGCAATATCTCAGGAAGTAACCGGCGGAATCAAACGAAAATTGGTTCATAGGTAGGCCCTAATTTTAAGTACAGGTGCTGATTCAATTTGTGTGTCAATATCTCAAAGGAGGGTGGAGCAATCGAGCGTTCTTCTTAAAATTATTTAATGTAACTACTATATCTCGAGAAGTAATGAACGAAATCGAACAAAAATTGGTACTCAAGTAGACGTTAAAGAGTACAAGAGCTGATTCAATTTTTGTGTCAATTGCTTAAAGGGGGGGTCGTGCAATCAAAAGTGCTTATTTTGTCATTGCACCTGCTGTATCTCGAGAAATATTGCCGCGATTTGAATGAAATTTGGAATAACACTAACTCAATATGGAAACAAGCATCGATTAAATTTTGGCGCTAATCGCCCCAGGGGGAGGGTGGGGTGATTTTTGCCCTTAGTCAACAATGCGAAAAATTAACTCATTAAAAAATCGCTTTCACGCTA
>JAXGGA010023162.1:0-13866 GCA_038373865.1 Uloborus plumipes | reverse complement strand
ACTAAACTATATAATTACATGTTGATGTTTTTCAAGTGTTTCAGTTGTTTGTATGTAACTCTGAATAAAAGATAAAATTCACGTTCTTTGCAAATATAAAAGTGTCTATTTAATACCCCTTTTAAACAAAGTAAAGCCGGCCACACCTTGTCTAGTGGTCAGAGCAGTCTGCTACGGATGGTGTGGCCCCGGGTTCGAGTCCCGGCTTGGGCATGGATGTGCTTTCTCTCTCATGTCCTATCCTTTCTTTGTGTGAATGTGTTGTGTGAAAGGTTGCCTACCCTATAAACGGGTACCTATGGCATGCGTGTACTGTGAAAGTCGGACTTCACACCTAATAACGGTACAGTTGGAAAAGTGAAGCAGCGCACACCAAATTGCCAGCCTGGCTGGCACACACACAAAAAAAAAAAAAGTAAACTGAAGCATTTATTTGTCATTGTTACTCGGAAGAACTGATTGCAAGTTTCAATACTGTTCTGTTTATAAATATTTGAATTAGCGGGATTGCTCATTGAGCGTCATTACTCTACCTTCCTCTAAGGTTTGAATTTCTTTATCACAATGAACCTGAAATTAATAAATAAACTTAACCCATACATAACAATTAATGGACGTATAAGGAATCACAGTATGTTGCTTTCATAAACTACTATCCTCTGCAATAGTTT
Organism: Uloborus plumipes; assembly: GCA_038373865.1. Taxonomy (NCBI): domain Eukaryota; kingdom Metazoa; phylum Arthropoda; class Arachnida; order Araneae; family Uloboridae; genus Uloborus; species Uloborus plumipes. The sequence goes on along the minus strand of JAXGGA010023162.1, from coordinate 13,195 downwards.
TCGTTTTTCAAATTCTTTATGCATTTTTCGACCTACATTTGCTTACGAATGAACGTATTGGAGCAACAAAATTAAAATAAATAAGAATTTAAAAAAAAAAAAGAAAGAATGAAGAATATATATTGCGAAACTGAAATTTCTACAGTCTTCTAAGTTTGGCCAACCGATCGTTACTTTCAAATTTTCTATATGCATTTTTCGACCTACATTTGCTTACGAATGAACGTATTGAAGCAACAAAATTAAAATAAATAGGAATTAAAAAAATAATAAATAAATAAATTAAAAAAAAAAAAAAAAAGAAACAAAGAAAGAATGAAGAATATGTATTGCGAACCTGAAATCTCTACAGTCTTCCAAGTTTGGCCAACCGAATTTCTTGCTACACAAGTATACGACCCTAGTTCGTCTCTTCGAATCTTCTGCATTTTTAGAACAACTTCCACTGCAGAGGGTCCAGGAACCCTCTCTTTCAGTCGAATTCGGTCGCTGGGGCGCAAAGGTTTGCCATTCTTGTGGTCCCCTTGGAGCCAAGCCACTTGAGCAGTAGGAGCAGATCTACATGTGCACACGAATTCTACCGACACACCTTGATCACCGTGTACCCATTCAGGACGAACTATTACTTCAGGAGTATCTGCAAGGGAAAAATTTACGTAAAGTCTTTTTTCCGGTAAAATTTTGAAAAAAAAAAAAAAAAGATACTTGCTCTGAAACTTTCAGACTGCCATTGACAGTCGGGAAAGTAGTCGAACATAAATATGTCGTCATGCAATGAAGAAAATTATGAAGCAGTTTGGAGCAGAATTGAAAAAGTTGAAGATTAATGACGGTTCTTCTGCCTTCAAGAGAAGAAATTCCTCAATTAGAGAATTGCTGTTTCAAAGAAACAGTTGCAACAGTTTTCTCATTGCGATTGATACTACAAACCAATGCAATTGAAACTTTTGTTGTGGGTGACGCACAAAAGTTGCGTAGCAAATCGAAGATAATCAGGGCCACTGAGAGTTACGGCCACCTCTTTGTTAGTTTGATCATCGGTCCTCCCTCCTCCACAATAGGATATAAAATTTATACCACTCCGATCCCATGATACCGATAACATGGCCTGTCGTCGAATCCGAAGATGATGTAGGAGTTTTTAAACAATGTTCAAAAATGTATCTAGGATAATTACTTTTTCATTTTTTCAAACTTTGTTAGGTAAACAAATGAAGGGCCAGGGGGAAAAAAGATGAAAGTGACCAAAAAGCGATTTCGAGAAAAACGAAGAACAAAGTTTGATTTCTCGTTACTCCTTGTGTAGTTAATGGAGTTTTCATACATATTTCGGTCGATTCTCTTCTTTTTCCCCCCTTGTTGTTCTACCAGATGATATTACTCCTTTATAGCCCTTAGATAGCGCTAATATCTCAAAATTGACGAAAAAGTGACTTTCATCTTTTTTCCCCTTGGCCCTTCAAATGTTTTCTTTTTTCAACTCTGTACATGCATTAATATTACCGTAATAAAACGAGCAATAGTAATTTTAAAGTAAAACTACAAGCAGTTGACACCAATGGTATATACTAGTATGGAAAACAATAATGAATTAAAAAGAAAGAAAAAGACCCAGGGGTCAAAAGATGCAAATTTGTCCGCATATTATATTTCCCTGTGAAGTTCGTTAAGAATAAGTTGAAAGGTGAGGGCTGTAAATCTAAATACCATTTTATAATTTTGATTAAAAGGCATTCAGGTATTCTATTAATGCCTTTGTAACTGCAGCTAACAGTTGCCGTTTCTGTAAATGCAAATACTTAGTTATACAAAAGTAATAGGACGGTAAAAAATATAACTGCGACACATCATTTCGATGAATATTAAAAGTTATTTTTGATCCTGTGTGGAGTATTCTTTAATTCATATGATTGTCTTTCAGGTCCCAAAGACCATATATACATTCACACTCATCTTTTCTTTTTCTTTCTCTCACATACACACACAACCCAATAAATTGTGTGATTACAGATCGTAGAAAAATACATACACTGCTTGACAATTGCTAAGGAACAATTAAATTTTTTGAAACAATTAAGAATAGACATTGATTGAAGAAACAGAACTAAGTACATACACTTTGCACACACACATTTTGCATATGTTCTCCATTCTCTGCACTGAACTATTGAGGGGTTCTTGGGGGTTATTGCCCCACGCCTCTCTCGTGGCGGTTTTAGGCTCTTGCACTGCCAAGAGCATTCTAGGCATGTTCAATAGAATTTAGGTCGAGAGAGTAAGTAGGCAACTTTATACGAAGAATATTTTCACTTTGTAGTGTGTTCGATACCTCGACGCTTCTGTGTGGCGGGGAATTATCGTCCACAAACAGAAATTTCGGATCAACAGCGCCGCTTAAAAGACGAATACGTTCCAGTAAAATCATTCTATACTATCGTTGTGATGGAAGGCATCCTCATTCAAACATGTGAAGCTGTGCTCTGCCATTGTGTGTGATGCCTGCCCACACCATCACGCTTGGTCCGTACAGATCACGTTTACAAACAAATTTTTGTGCGTCACAGGTTCCGTGCTTTCTCAAAAGCAGTAGGGAGCCAGAATCACTTGTCACACTTAAGCGAGATTCGTCGGAGAATATCATGCTGGATCATTTTTATCGATCCCAACCAACATATTCCTTACATTAGCGTAATCTCTCCCGATGATGGCTTGATTGAAGTTTGATGCAACATTTATCTTCCGTGCATACAAGACCACTTTATTTAATCGGCACGAGATGGTTGTTGCAGAAACATGCGCACCGGTAGCGATTGCAAGGCTTGCAGTTTTCTGTCCAGGAGTGAAATTTCTATTCCTTTTTGTCACGAGGGCAACATAGCCAGGGCCAGATTACTAAATAGGCAACGTAGGCAGTTGCCTATGGGCCCCAGAGTTTTAAAGGGGCCTCAAGAAATCCTGAAGATATCCCTTTTTAACTTTAGATGGCATTGAGATAAACGGTAAGAACATTATTTGATGCAATATGCGAATAGAACTTAAGTAAACGTTCGTACATTCATCCAACTTCTTTCTCATCACCAGGGCATAATTTCTACCAAAAGAGGTGCAAGAGCTCAAAAGTACCTACAACTTATTTTATCGCGTGAATGCCATGAGTTTCGCCTAAAATATTAAATTTCGTAAGTGCAGGAACTTTATTCGGTATGAAAAACGCGTTGCTCATCATTAGCACTATTTATACCTGTAACATATCATTATGATTGGTTATGTATTCCATAATAACAATTTTAAATGATTAAAATATATTTGCACAATATATATCAGTTGTTTTAAATCTCATTTATCAAATCTATTTGGTGAAGGCGCCCCCTGGCCCTGAACATAGCGGCCTTCTGAAGGTGTGGGGTTCCTACCACGACTCTCGGCATGCTTTTGCAAAGCATTTTCACCTTCAACGGCCTTCAAGTCCTCAAATAAACTCTTGTTGGCTTTTTGCTTTTAATTATTGCAAGAATCAAACAGAATTTCAGAGAAAAAACTTTTTCAACATAAAACGCTATTTTCGTCAAACATCAAACAGCACGAATTTTTGTACGAATCTTGAGTTGGAATACACGATCTTTTACATTCTTGGACAACTTCGCCCTATGAACTTTAATTTACTTTCGTTGGGCAGCTATCTGAGACGCAATTTTGCATAAATCACTTGTTCCTTAGCAGTTGCCAAGTAGTGTAATCGACTGTGAATACTTCCAACAAAACTTTCCGTTATATATATTTTTAAAGCAAGTTCTTACAATAAACCGTGAGCAGGAATGAGGCAGTGGCCGGGGGACCAACTTCGTTGTTGGCTACACACTCGTAACGGCCGGCGTGAAATATGTCCACGGAAGAGATGTGAAGTTTCCAACCGTGCACATGATCCACTCCACTCGGCAGTGCGGAGGACTGGAAAAATAATATTATATTCTTAAAATAACGTTTTTTTTGTTTCATTTCATATACAGAACCTGAATAAATTCTCGAACTCGCTTGAGGATTATGGTCATGACGTAAAATATTGCTCTGTCTATGCACTATAAAAATTTTAAGCATCCTGAATAGACCGTAAAGAACTTGTGAATGGTAAAATAAATCGATTATATTGAAATTCTCACATGCTCGTAGTTTATAATAATAACGTAACTGATATAAATAGATTTTTTTTATGCTAACGCTAGTTTCGCAACAATGAATAATTGGGTCCAAAGGGGTTCAACTTTAGCTGATTTGCAGGGCATATTTTAAGGAAATTTGACTGTGTGGGCAAATCTAACTTCCTCAGGGGGGGGAGGGGTGTAAATGTGCAGTTTATGTTAGCTGAATAATGGGAAAACAGAGTTGGGGTGTGATAATTAGGATTGAGGATATTATTACTAACGGTCGTTTTGTTCGATAGGAAAAAAGTGTAAGGAACATAAACTCTGACTTTTTGAACTATTTTAATTTCACTCATTATGATACAACCATTTAGTTTCATTTTAATGCAACCAATTTCAAATAACATTGTCTTTTTCATAAAAAAATTTCACATAAAACCTCTCTTTGTAGAGTTCAGCCTTTGGTTTTCTTATTCTTCGTTTTCTAATTTGCAGAAATTTTCTGTCGGAAGGCCGCGGGTTGAAATAGGCAGTCTCCCGCAGCTATTTAGAGCAATATTCACTCTTTTGTTTATTGTTGCAGTTTTCGTTCTGGCACGATGGTCCGATTTGGCTATATTATAACTGTAAACTACCGGCTCCACCTGCATCGAATGGGGAGTTGCCACGATAAGTGTTCCAAGCAACTTTTTGAGTGGCCTTTTGGATACGATGAACATTTACTTTAGTCTCGTGGAAGTGCAGGAACCAATGTTCGAATTCGCTGGGAGAATGGGAATTTGATCAATGTGCGGCCAGCTTTCATATACCGATCCGGTAAATTCAGAAACTTCATTCAGAAACAGGTTGGAAAGTAAATTTTCTCCGGAGGAGATTATTTCTACCGATTATCCTGCAATGCTTTGGCGGTTTTTAAAGTTTTGGCCTGTATGTCATTAACTTTATCTTAAAGAAAATTTATTGATGTTGGGACAATTTCTTGTCTTATTGATTCAGAAAGTTTTGAAAATGTTATGACATTAGAATTAACTTTCTCCCTATGCTTACTGGAAGTATCTTCTTTTATGGTTGTCGTCTTCTCGCAAGCTTTGAAACCACCGGGATAAGGTGCATTTATCATTAACTCCAGTTTAGTTATGGCAATATTAAAAACTTTAAAAACTTATAAAAATCTTAAGGAAAAAATTAAGAAAATGAAGGTGATAAATTTTATTTGACTGTATTTGCAGTTTTATTTGACTGTGTGGGCAATAGCCCCCCCCCCAACCCCCCCCCCCCCATCAAAATACGCCCTAATGTGTCGACTGTCCATATAGCTGCTCTAAATACAGCAATTCGTTAAAACACTAACTACTTTTGGTTTGAGGGATTTCTATCAATGCTGATTACAATCTTTCTCTTTGTTATTAAAATGCACCCTGGAGTCCTTATTCCCCCCTTAGGTTTGATACACGTATAATTCCCACATAATCATTATTATACAGGGTGAGTACAAATGATCGATCCAATTTTTTAAAAGATCATATTTTCGACACTACATTACATATCACAATAAGTATTATTTACATGAATATAAAGAGAAATATATCGAATGTTTTTGCAATTACAAATGTTACCAATCTGTAATCCAGTTCGTTTCACACATTTTGCAGCACCACTCTATCAATGGTTTGTAATGCTGCAAAAAACGCTACCCAAGTAGCACACTTCGTTTTTTAAAGGTTGTAAAATGGTTATTAACGTTGTGACAACGAATTAAAAACGTTTATAAAACGTTTAAACGTTTTTTGTGCTACCTGGGTATCTTTCAGTTCTGGCAGTATTTTTGGCATTAGGTAGTACTTTTAGAAAATGTCTTTGACGTAATCTCATGAAAAGGGGAAAAAATATGCTGTTGCTCCTGTTTCAAGTGACTATACTTACGTATGAAGATCAATGAGGTGGAGCTACATTCTGAAGAAACAAAAAAATCTGCGCTGTCCTCAATCAGTTGTGGGAATAATCAAATGTGTACTATATGTAGATAATTGTCATCTGTTTATCATTGATACAAAAAAAAAACAGACGCTTTTAGCATTCAGTAGAATTTAGACGTCTTGAATTCAAATTATGTTTTTCGCAATCATGAATTGCGAAAGGATCCTAATCGTTGTGTTTCTTGTTTCTGCTAATGGAGAAGGCATTCGCATCTGTTACATAATGACTGTTGAGTTTTTATGTTAGAGGAAACGAGGCATATCCATAAAAAATAAATGGTGATTAGGATGCGGTAAATAGCTATATGGTTATTATGACCAATTTGCACCCATGCACTTGTCATGAAAATTGTATTTATAGCATGCACGGTTAAGATATTTTTATTTTTTATCAATTTTAAAAGATGGGAATTTGTTGAATTTTACTTTAGATGAAGTTTTGCTGTTTAAGTTCGTCTATATAGGTGTTTTTCTTGAAAAACGTGTTTTTACACATACCAAAAAAAAAAAGTCGAATCTGCTTGAGTTTAGTTTTGGAAAAAAAAAGGAACTTTGAATGAACGCAAACCACCGCATATATTTACAACCATGACGACAAAAATTAGTCTCTGCTAATACATATGAAAAGCAACGAGCTAGACTTGTTCTCCTCGGCATAGTAATCTGAAAATCAAAGGAACATTAACCTCGGTCAAGTGAGCTAAACAAGTAATTCGTGATTGTTTGAAAACGAAAAAAGAAGCTGGTATATTTCTCTTTTAAAATTCACGTGTCACTTAATGTATGTGTTCAGTAGTTACGAAAATATGATATTTGGAAACTGCGTCCATCATTTGTGCTCACCCTGCATTTTTTGTAATCAATTGAAATGTTTCAGTGGTTCATAGGATCTTCTTCTCAATCATTATAAAATTTTCTTCAATCATTTAAGAAATTACTGAAATATCAAAAGCTGCTAAATACTGCATAATATTTACTGAAATCCTTTGGAATTCATACTATATGCCATTGGGATTTGAAGGGTCTGGAAAATGCAAGGGCTATGTTATATTTTTGAAAATACAATCTGGACAAAGGTTAGCAGTGGATACAAATAGCAAATAAAACTTAGTGCATTAAAAAATTAATGTCATTGGATTAACTTCATGCTCCTACTCAACAGCAAAGCTAGAAAACAAAAAAGCTGCAGCAACAACTGCAGCAATAAAACTTTGAACTTTAATTACTCTAAATTTGGGCTTTGTTCCGTAACCCCTTTATCTTACAAGCTATTCATTTTTTCTACACTTATTTGGTTAAAATGTTTTATGTTTATGCTATATTTTATGATTATAGTTCTGAATATGTTTTGGTTATTTCTAACAACACCCTTAGTCATTAGAACTCTTCCGTCAGTAGTTATTTCCTTCTATCATTACAACGTTTTATATCGTCAATTGCTCGATTAAGTATTGTAGGTTTTTATTTATTACTTAACTGCGTATGAAAACAGATATCATACGTTAGATATGAAGTAGATGAACAATGTAGGGTAAAAAATTAAATTGAAGATTTCAGATAAAAAAGATACAGCATCAAAAGACACAACAGACAAAAACAACTGAAGGGTTTAGGAGATGAAGGGGTTATGTGATAAAACCGAAATTGCGAGCAATTAAAGTCCAAATTTTTATTGTTGCCAAAGACATCTACTTTTCAGTCTAAGACATCTACTTTTTGATATACTGAGTTTTGTTTGCTTACCTCTATCCATTGCTTACCATTGTCCACAATGTATTTTCAGAAAATGTAACATTCCTCCTTCCTTCATCCTCCAAATCCTTCAATTATTTTGTGCATTTTCAGAAAAAAATCTTCTGCTTACTGTAATCAAAGAACTAGTAGGGGGAAATAAATCCTTATACAGAAACATCTTATTTAATAATGCATTAATGCAATTAAATTTACCTTCCTACTGTATAGAATTTCAATATAGGCTATTTAGACTGTTCTTGATAAAATCTTGATGTAACACGACGCTGTGTCAACTGAACTAGAAGTATTTGCTGGTTTTACTTTGAAATTTCGCCTCTGGGTATACTTAATAATTCTGTCATTTCTAGCTCTATTCGATATTTGTGCCTGAGTTTTTATTTTCTTTTTTATTTTGCTAATCTTCACCCTAGTAACGGAGATGATTTATTATGTTATTTAATATGACACAATACTAGAGTTTCAATTGCCGTTGGAGTTCTTTTATGAGGAGTTCTTTTATGCTTTGTTTGGTAGTAGAAACGCAGACGTTTTCTTCAGTAGGCATAAAGGCATTTAAGATCATAAATATTTTAACATTATTTATGCTTAGTAAAAAGAAGAGTCCTTAAGAAAATGGGTGCTTTGATCGCGTTTTAAAGGGTAAAATTGAACATAGAAAAAAGTAAAGAAAAAATTTATTCTGTTCACAAATAGAATTAGACGTAAATTTATTTTCTATTAAAAATGAGCCAAAAAGAAAAAGAAAAAAAAAACGTTACGCGTTTTGCAATAAATTTTAATGTTTAATTGATTTGTGGGGATATTTTTATGCATATATGCGCACTTGAGACAGGGAACTTTAAACGTTAGCTTTTAATTATTCTATATTTGAGTATAAAGAACCATTATGTATCATAATATAAAAAAATAACTAAAAAATGTTTTTTCTATATTTAAAAAAATGGTTAGTTTGTGTTGCATGTGGCTTCAATGATAGACCTAAGCGGTAAATGTACTAACGAGGAACTCTTTAAGGAGGGTAATGTGCTTCTAAGTTTTTCTGGGTAACAAACGTAAGTATGAAATGCATTTTTTGTTAATGTAAAAGGAAGTGACTTCGAAAGGCAATGCCTACCAACCCACCCTGCGGAAGTAGAATCAAATACGTGAGAGGAGCTGTTATTGCACTGCGAAAATGATGTAAATTTAATATACGTTTACTTATTGACGATGATTGGGATATAGCTATATTATAATTGTATACAATGTATTATAAATTTATGTATCTGTGTTTATTCAACCATAAGCTTCGTTCCTCTTTCCAGGCATTTTCTTCACAAAAAACTTCAATTTGAGCATTTTCTAGTGAACGCACTTTCACAAAACATTTTAGTGGTTAATCTTTGTAGAATAACGAGAGAAAAGGCTACCTGCGAATCACCAACACTATGCGTCCATGAAACTTGGGGTTTAGGAATTCCACTTGTCTTGCATTTTAAGGTCACCGACTCTCCTTTCTTGATAATCACTTCTCCATGATCAGGGTCTGGGACTATTGAAGGTGGTACTGAAGAGAGAAAAAAATAGCAAAGTATTGTCATAAATGTCAAGCTCTCATAATTTTTTAAAAAGAAATCAATGTTAAACGAAAGCTCTTTAAACTCTGTGTCAGCTCAAGCCTCAAAAAAATCCATTGAAATAAAACAAAATATATATATACTAGCGGTACCCGCACGGCTTTGCTCGTGGTATAAAATTAAAAGTTCATTTGTAAAATAATTGATATAGCAGAAAAAATGCTCTATTTTAGTTTTATTCAACTATAATTCCTTCAAAGTGATATAAAGATCTGATATGGACCCCACACTACTTAATTTTACGTGTAAATTTCTTAGTAGATGCCTTAAGTGCTAAAATAGTGCTTGGAGTGAGCAAGATAACAATTCAAACATTTGTATCCCTAGTTTGCTACGAAACAATGCAAGAAAATGTTTTACAATGATTAATCTCCTAAATATCGTCGATTTTAACATCATTCAGTGGATTTTTCGCAAAATATCGCCAACAGCGCCAAATTGAACCTAAATCAAAAAAAAAAAAAAAAAACAATGGCGTCAAATACTTGGCGATCAAAAGCCTGGCGATATATCGCCAAGTGGTCGCGCCAATTCATATCACTTTTGTTAACCAATTCATATCACCTTGCATTGAAAACACTGATTTACCCGATAAATGGGGTAAAACACCCCCTTGGAATATTCGAATGCAGCCCCAAGGGAGATGGACAAAAATAAGCCAAAAGAGAAAATAAGAACAATTTTGTTGGTAACAGGAACCAACAGAAATCTTACCAAAGTTTAAAAGAAGAAGAAAGTTTTCTTTCCTAGCTTAAAAAACAAAACAATACATTTTCCGAAATGAAACACTTTAAAAAAACGATGCAATATCGCAATTGATACGATATTTCGTTAATCTGTGCTTTAGGTACCCTTTTCTCGCTAAATGAACGATAGGCGCGTCAAGCGTGGTAACCCTAGCTATTTTGCGTAGTTGACTTTTTGAAAACGCGCCAAGCAGGGTCCCAAAGCATCTTCACCGGGAAAAAGACAGGGTTGCCAGAGAATTGGAACAAAAAAATACTACGCCTCCTCTAAAAAAAATATTACAAAATACTACTGTTTCCAAACGTTGCCAAAATCAATGTTGCTGAAATGCGAAATCTATGAAAATGAAAAAAAAAAAAAAAAAAATCCGCCAAATCTTTTAATTAAGTCATTAGTATATTGGAAACAGGGTTGCCAGAAAAATACTACGCTCCTTATTTGGGCCAAAAAAATACTACCGTAGAATCAAAAATTCTACGTCTGGCCGTAGCATACGAAGATTGACGCTGGCAACCCTGGAAAAAGAACGAAACAAAAATAAGTATGAACACGTAACCATAGTAACAACATGAAAAGTTGATTTCCGTTGATAAAATAATTCATTTTATCTCTCTTTTTAAACAAATTTTATCCTTGAGCTCAACCATTTTAGAATCGTTTGGCTTGCTTTACTGAAGGTAAGCCTTGAATTTCGGGATTCTAAAAACAATTATTACAGCTCTCCTGATGATCGTAGAAACTTCGAAAAAACTTCATTTTATGCAGAAAATTTCAAGCTTCCGAATGACATAAGACTTGAAAATGTGTATGAAATATTTCTTCCCTATTTTATCGAATTTCCGCTAAGAATTCGAATAGAAAAAGAACGAAGTGGAATTTTCGAAAAATCGCTTCGAGGTGCAAAACTACATGCTACAAACTAATTTTGTGCCAAGTGGCATGAAAATCGACTAAAGGCCCGGTTTCCTAGGAGTGAAATCGTCGATCTCTGGCGAGGCGATAGACGCCGCCGCCTTCTGCGCATGCGCCTGAGCCGCAGATTGACGTCGCTTCACACCACGCTCCAATCAAACTGGTTCTGATTCCAGCGTGCGTCGCGCCCGGCGTCAGCGACGATTCTAGGAAACCAGCCCTCGAGCGGTTTTGGCGCTACGCGCGTAACAGACAGAAGGAAGGAAGGAAAGAAGGACAGACAGATCCACCTTCAGCTTTATTATTAGTAGAGATATGTGTATGTGTGTGTGTGTGTGTGTGTGTATCTTCTACAAATCCACAGTTTACGTCGGATCTGGATGAAATTTGGCAGGTAGATGCTTGGGCACCCGGGAAGGATCGTAGGGTGGTTTTTGAGCGGGGAAAAAAGTACCGACCGTTCCAATTTCAAATAAAGGACTTCAAAATGGCTCTATCTAGCGAAATACTTATCGGATCTTCTCGATCTTGGTCTTATTCGAAAGAACGCAAAAAAAAAAAAAAAAAAAAAAATTAGAAAACTTTTTTTTCGAAGGTTTTCAAAACCACTAATCGATATCTCCACCCTGAAAAAAGGTATGGGCATCTTTAAGTTTGGAAATATCTATTTTAAATTGGATGAATAAAAATCGTCTGCACGAGCGTGAAATAAATTAAATAGGGTGAAATAATAGTCTAAGAGCCCATGAGTGCCAGACCTACGTCATTTTATAAAGGCACGAAATTTTTCTGCGTAAGAACACCACAGCATGTATGAACAGTTCGCTATTCGTTAAGCTGAGTCGCGCTGGCTTTGGCGGGAAACAGGTAGCAAAGGTACGTAAAATTGCTATCCAAAAACGTCATAGTATAAAGCGTAATTTTTTAATACGTTGTAAGGCGTACTATTAGAAGTTACACCTTACAGTGCCAGACACTTTGCACGCTGGCCTTGCGCAGCCAGACACTTTGAAGTTGGTAAAAATGTAAGCAAATTTACGTCATTTTATAAAGCGTAATTTTTTAATATGTTGTAAGGGGGGGCATTAGAAGTTACACCTTACAATGCCAGACACTTTGCACGCTGGCCTTGCGCAGCCAGACACTTTGAAGCTGGTAAAAATGTAAGGGTCATTCCATGTGGGAAATCATCCCGGCCATGACACCCACCACCCCTGATTTTAATAAAATGTGCAGCAGTTGGAGACTTTTTGATGCTGATAACAAAAATACTACTTATATTGAGATAAGTGAAGGGATTGAAAAGTTATGACCCTTTAAATATTTTGCTTGGTGGCTCATTTGCCGCCATTTTGAATGACATATACATTTGTACAAACGGCTGTAACTCCTTAACAACTAGTCGTAGAGCTTTCATTTTTTTTATTTTGTTCATAATAGTGTAAGCTTTAATTTGAATTGAGTTTAATTGGTATACCTATTATACATTTTTTCCTGCGAGTGTTTCCTTTCAGTTTTTTGACTCAAAAAATGAAGTAACTTTAACAGAAAATTACTCACAAAACTCCACCTTCGATTTCAACCAAATTAGGTGCTCAGGTACCTTTAAGTATGTTTTAACACCAGATAAAAAAATCTCGATGGGCCCTTCATGTGTTTTTTTTTTCAAACAGAATTTTTTAATTTTCAGTCAAAAAAAAAAAAGTAATGTCAAAAAAAAAAAAAAAAAAGGAATCATATCAAAATAATGTTTATCGCATTCTGTATTCCACAATATGAAAGTAACTCCCCCTACCCCCCCCCCCCCCAAAAAAAAAAGAATGTAAAAACCCGATATATGGCAATTGAGGAGACTTTCAATATTAATATAACCACCAAAATAAGATCAAGTAATGATTTATTAGTCAATAAAGGCATTTCGTTCTTTAGAGCCCTAGAACACTCGTTATACATTAAATGTGCTACTCAAAAATTAAAAAAAACAAGTGAATAACATTATTATTGAAAATACTTCATATAAATAATATAAATTGTGATAAAGACATCAGAC
>JAXGGA010023161.1:0-13868 GCA_038373865.1 Uloborus plumipes | reverse complement strand
GATATTAGATAAGGGATCTCATTAAATGTTCTCACATCCATGCTCGATTAAAATATGTAGACAGAAACTGAATAAAGACCACATCTACGTGCGTGATGTGCTTAAAGAGAAAGCATTATTATATCGTGCTCGTTAGCCAAGTGTATTGCATCAATGTTCTTTATGTAAATGCTGTGCCTATCCATTAATAGAAGGATATTCTTTTTACATTGCTTGGCTTAACAGTTTTGGTGAAAGTTGTATCAATTGTGTGAATTATCGTTTGTGATCCGACCTTTTTTTTTTTTTTTTAAACAAGCATATTGCTCACCAGTCACCAGGGAAGCTTTTACGATAAGTCTGAACATGGAACGTAATCTTTTGAAAATAAGCATGAGGAGCTTGCAAATCTCTTGCACTCATGCAGCAAAACTAATCCAGTGGTGTTTCGACCAGCGTTCACCACTCATTACTGCGCCAACCTGGTGGTTACCTCTTATAACGTCAATATATTTTGGAGATTTTTGGACAGTGTGAAAAGACAGGCTTCATCTACATGAACATTTTAGTAGCATATAAAGTGTTTACTTTTAAAAAATCGTTTCAAAAATAACAAAGAATTTCATATTTTCTCTCGCGGTAATCCAGCATAAATTTTTATTTAAGTTCATAACTATGCTTAACAACCTGAAACTGCAGCTTAATGGGGAGGAGGAGTCAGGGAGTGCGTGGCGATCACGGAAGGCGCTGTCTACTGTTGTTCCATTTGAGAAGATTGCAGCTTCTTGACTTGGGAGTCAGAGTAGGGGAGCGGCGGGGAGCTCGTTGGGGAGCGGAGGAGTGAGATGAACAATGTTTAAATGAATATACGTGAATAGGTGTTAAATGTATCGCCTAAAATAGGTTGTTTAACAGAACGCTATTTAACTAAGACGAGTCACTTATTTTATGTTACGATACTTCAAAAAGTCTTGAGTGTACAAATCATATTGCTTAAATTGGACCAACCGGTCCAATATAGGGACGATTATTTCGGTCCAATAAAGGAAGAACACAGCCAGGTTTGTTGTATTCTTCAGCTCATTCGTTCTGTCAACATTAATCAACCGGGGGGGGGGCGCGGACATGAATACATTGATGTAGATCCCTGCACATAGAACTGATGTTTTATGAATATACTGTACAGAACTCTACCGCGCTATTCTCATGTTTTTGAGTTATTCTTGCTAGATTACGAAGTCCGCAAATAAGAAGATTTCGCAGACGCTCCTCATCAAACTCTAATCAAGCCTGAATAAACTCGCGCTAACCAGTTTGAAGACTGGTGAAACTTCATTAGGGACATGTGATTTTATTCCTATAACTTTATAACTTCTACTGTTAAAGTGGTAGCACCCAAGATTGTCTCTCATCTCGCTAGGTATCTATATACAGGCTGTTTCATTTGATCAAAATCCTTGGGATAAAAACGGATAGATGTCGCCTAGCGACATCTATCGAATTTTGTGGTAACTAACATTATATACAAATCAGATAATAAAAGACAAAATTAAAATTTAATTTGTTGGCGACAATTTTACAATTTGGCATTCAATTCTATTTTATTATATTTTAACGTCATTTAATAGCTTGTTCGATTTGCTGGTTTATTCTGCATTTTAACGGCTTGTTTTAATTAGTTAGCGAATTATTTTTCATTTTAATTGATTCGAATTATAATTAAACTATGAAACGACACTGGCACCGCAGAGCGATAAATGGCGATTTTGGAACGATAGTTCCATCAAAACTTTTGATGAGTTTAGATTGTCAAATTAATTTATTTGGCGATTTTTTTACATTTTAATGGACATTTTGGAATGACTATGGCACTAATATCTTGAAAAGCACATCAAGAATTTGTTCTCCGTAAAGCTTTTGAGAATATTTCAATAACCGAGATCTTTGGTAGTATGTACGTTTCAGTTATAGGTACGTTTTTTAACTTGGCGATGTATTTTCTTACCACCTAAGCGAAGATTAAAATTTTAAGCTTGCATCGTCTTCATGGTTGCTTTTTTTCTCTTATTTTGCATTTTGGCTCGATATATTTATTAAACTTATTATGTTACATGCTAATGGAGCTTTTAAAGTTGATTTGGCGAGTTTTTTAATAAGAATTCTCACATTATTTCGCAGCTTTTTTTTCAGTTGGCCCATTATTTTACTTTCAAGTATTAAACGTATGTGTGAAATTAGAAACAAAAAAGGGAAGATTTCGGTGATTGGAAGTCTGGTTATCTTTCCCTATTGGCGTTAAATCTTTGTGGCCAATTTATGAGCGAGGGAAATACTTCCTTCGCAAACATAAACTAAAGAGCAACAAAATAAAGTAATTATCGCCAAAAATTTGGCAACCACACCAGATTCCCAATTATCGAAATATTATCAATGTGTGAAATTTAACATAAAAAGAACATTACCTTTTTCTTTTGTGTAAATGAAAACAAAATTTTACAGTTGGTCGTCGTTAAATTGTAGTTTTGTTTATTTTTTTCGTACTTGTATTGCTCTTTAGTACCAAGCGATTATATATGCTCATTTCGTTGTTACTAAAGAAATTAATATGTTTTGTTGTCAATCGTCTTTCCGTTGAACACCAATCGCTTCATTGCAGGGCATTCATTCTGGGGCATCAAAATGAAATGTCTCTACGAATAGATTCGCCATTTATCGCTCTGATGGGTCAACGCTATCAAAATGAACATCTGAGCTTTTGCGTAGCAATTAAGATCGTGTGAGCAACAGTAATGAAACAAAATAGTAAATAGAACAATATTATTTCATTGCTACATTTTTATTTATCGGCTGCGAAGAAAAGCGTATATTTTATTAATGCAGAGATGTCAAAATTGAACGCCATTGCTATATGTTGCTAATTCGAAGAAAGTAAACAATGAATGAATGTCGTATGACTGAATCATGAGTTGCGACCAACTTTACCTGAAAAGTGAATTTATTTCCCCTAAAAAGCAGTACTAATAAGGCCTTCGGCATCAATTCACTCTGTACTCCACTTCAGTTAACTATATCAATATTTTTTAACCCTTAAAGATAGGATAAACATCACTTTCTACAGCAGAAACAACATGCTAATAAATGTAAACAAACATTTGGGTGGTCCTCATTCAGCGCTCTCTAGCTGGCAAATCTTTACCATTGATGTTTTGAGTAATGAAGCAGCCTGTATAAAACGCTATCTAGTGAAGCCTTGGTAGCACAGATCTCTGTACTAGATTTTAAGCCCGAGGTCCAATTTAAGCAGTGGTCCAATATAGGCGGTCTTCCCCTACTAATGACTTAAAATTAAAAGATTTGGCGGATTTTTTTTCATTTTCATAGATTTCGCATTTCAGCAATATTGATTTTGGCAACGTTTGGAAACAGTAGTAGGCGCGTCTATCGCCCATTTAGCGAGAAAGGGGTACCCAAAGCACAAAATACGTATAAATTGCGACATTGCAATGTTCTTTTTAAAGTATTTCATTTCGGAAAATCTATTGTTTTGTTTTTAAAGCTAGGAAAGGAAACTTTCTTCTTCTTTCAAATTTTGGTAAGATTTTTGTTGGTTTCTGTGAGCAACAAAATTGTTCTTATTTTCTCTTTTGGCTTATTTTTGTGCATCTCCCCTTGGGGTTTCATTTGAATGTCACAATGGGATGCTTTACCCCTTGTATGGAGTAAATCAGTGTTAATTTCAATGCAGATGAATTGGCGCGACCACTTAGCGATATATCGCCAAGCCTTCGGTCGCCAAGTATTTGTCGCCAAATTAGCGATTTTTTTTTTTTAGTTCAATTTGGCCCTATTGGCGATATTTTGCGAAAAATCCATTGAATGATGTTAAAATCGGCGATATTTAGGAGATTAATCATTGTAAAACATTTTTTGCATTGTTTTGTAGCAAACTAGGGATATAAATGTTTGAATTGTTATCTTGATCACTCCAAGCACTATTTGAGCACTTAAGTCATCTACTAAGAAATTTACACGTAAAAGGAAGTTGTGTGGGATCCATACCAGATTTTTATATCATATACTTTGAAGGAATTATAGTTGAATAAAAACTAAAATAGAGCATCTTTTCTGCTATATCAAATATTTTACAAATCAACTTTTAATTTTATACCACGGGCAAAGCCGTGCAAGTACCGCTAGTAATAATAATAAAACAATAACAACAATAACAGTAACAGCGATACTACTACTACTAATAATAATAATAGCAATAACAGTAAAAACAACAAACACCAACAGCAGTAATAATAATAATAATAAAAATAATAGTAATAATAGTAACAACAAACAACACCAACAGCAATAATAATAGTGATAATAGTAGAAAAAATAATAATAAATAGCATAACTAACAATAACAACAGCAACAAAAAAAATAATAATGAGGATAGCAACAGAAACAACAACAATAATAATAATAATAGCAGTAATAACAATAACAGGATGTAGAAAACAGCACTATAAAAACTATTCAAAATAAATATGACGAATAACAACAAATAAGAAATGTATTTCAACATTTTTCCCCCCTTCATTTTTAGCATTCATTTGATATTTTCATGGTCACTTTCACCAAACAAATATAAATAAATGCCATTCGTAAAACATGTTTTTTTTTCCCGAACTCACTTACTATTAATAAAAATTTCTTTAAAAGATATTTCAAATGTTTAAGTAGCGACGAATTTTTATACTGCAAATATTTATGTTCAAAAAATGTGATCATAAAAAGTGACGTATCTCCTACTTAAAAATAATTATTTCATCAGAGTAAATATTTAGTTTACATTCAAGTTCATAAAAGAGTAATTCATTAGGGAGTATACTTAAATTAATATAGATTTAAAAAAAAATTAGCTTACGACGACACATTGGTTATTCTCCACTGAGAAAAGTAACTTGACGAGTTCATTTTTTCTTGGTGAAAAAATAAAAACGACTCTGTTATATGAATTATTGCTATAAATTCTTATAAAAAACGAAATTCAATGAAAGTGTTTTGTCTTTACTTGAAAAAATGTTTTTTTTTTTCGTTTTTTTTTTTTTTTTTTGTAATCATTTTCTGCGGTAGATTTTGCTGACCTGGTTCATCTTTATTTTTCCGACACCGCTTTGATTTATAAAAAATAGCACGCTTTAAAATACTTTAAAACATTGAAAAAAATTGTTGGAAAAAAGGGGGGAAAAACAACTTCGGATTTTTCCGTCAATTGCTTTTAAACGATTTTGAATTTATCATTTTTTTAGCTAAATAATGTTAGCTGAGGTTTTTAGTTATAAATATCACGGATGCACTGATACGAAAAATTGGCCAATAATCTACAAAATATGGTCAGTTGCATATTAATTTCAATCATAATGATTTCAAACACAAAAAGTTTTCTACAAACCATTTTAACCTTGCAATTTTTACTTTTTAGAATTAATTAATAGCTTGTTTTTTTTTCTGAGCGATTACTTTTCTCTGTTTTCATAGTTTTTCTTTACAATATCGTTTCAAAATTTTATTCTCATACAATAAACCATTTTTTTTATTATCGTTAACAAAATTATACTGTTTTAACTAGACACGAAAATTCAAATATTTAATTAACTAAAGGCCCTGCCCCACATTGACGTAAAGCAGAAAAATAAAGCAGAAGCGTAAAATGGAGCAAATAGTGTTCCTATGGAAAGTACCCGGATTTTCGGTTTCTGCCTTCAGTTTCGGTCGCGTTTTACGCTGATGTGGAGCAGGGCCCTAACTGTTGCCTGAGACACTTTTAGTTTGGTATCGACATCGATTATTTTACAATTTGTAGCCATTCAATGTAGGACTTTTATCTTGTGAAAATTATAAGGCAGTCTTAAAGCACGATGATAAAGGTATGCTGTGGAGGCAACTAGTATTGACACGTGGGGTGTGTGCAATATTGTACGTATGATAGATGTGCAGTTCGATATGAAATAGAAAATTTACATTCAAGAAATGACACTGTTTCGGAGTGTTCATAAAATTAAAGAGAGAGAGAGAAAAGAAACCTCTCAAAACATGTAGAGAAAATTGCAACGTTAAGGAGGCAGAAATAAGCAGGGATATCTGCTGCTTATTAGCAGTATCCCTGCTTATTTCTGCCTCCTTAACGTTGTAATTTTCTCTACATCAATAGCGCAAAGGTATTTGTAAACTCTCGAAACATGTTTAATAACTCTAAATGTTTTATTGAATGAAAAAAGTATTGATTTTAAAAGAAATAAAATGAATGTTATATTTATTTCATAAACAGTGAATACAGTAATTGAATTGCAAAAAAAAAAAAAAAATGAATCGGAGTATTCACTCGCATATTTTTTCTTTCTTTCTTTTTTTTTGGGACCCAAATAACTAGCCATCTAACAACCTCTTACTTTTTTAACAAATATGCATTTTTCCAATCAACACTTTTTTTATGGAATGATTTAACCTCATTTAATTTTATTTTTATATTTATAATTATTTATTTATAATTAGATATTACCTTTTGTATCAGAAAACTGAATTTTTATTATTGTTTATGAACTCATTCAGCATAGTTTCCAGGGACGTCATTTCAAGTTTTTCCAGGGGGGGGCAAAGGGTCCAAACACAATGCAATTTCATCGGAAAACATCAAAAACCACGCCCACTTATATGAAAATTCATTGATTTCTCAAAACCTGGGGGGGGGGCAATTGACCCCCCCCCTGCCCCTCTAAATGACGGGCCTGATAGTTTCTTGCTCTTGGTATTTAAAGTAACTTTACGACGATTAATCGGTGAAAGTTGACCGAATATTGATTACTGCTGATTAATTGCTGCATCCTTTATTAATATGCATGTCGGCTTGTCGCTACAACCTGCGGCGCAATGACTTGTGAAAATTCTTTTTGTAGGGTATAAATGTCTTGCGTTAATTATTTATTTTTTGACTTTATTTCTATTATTTAAAAAAATATTCAGGAGAAAGAAAAGCAACGTTTCAAGGTTTTAATTGTTTGACACAACACGGCTGATTTCCGTTATATTTGTGCTTTGTGCTATATAAGTAATCGAAGGGGCAAGTGGATAAAGGTGACAGGTGACAATTTTTAAAAAACTTACTTTTTACCATGGATGAAGCTGATAAGTTTTTTTTTTTTTTTTTTTGAAAGTTTTTTCTAGAAATTTAAAAAAATGTCCAAAAAAAAACTTTAGTTTGTCAAAAAAACCTGCCATGAAAAATTAGCCGGAAAGAGGGGTGGCCGTTTATAAACTAAGGGCCCTGCTACACATTGACGTAGAGCAGAAAAATAAAGCAGAAACGTAAAATGGATTAAATAGTTTCCCTATGGAAAGTACCTGGATTTTCGGTTTCTGCTTTCGGTTTCGGTCGGTTTTCTGCTGATATGGAGCTCGGCCCTAACTTGTCGTTTTGCTCTTTTCATGATGGAGGAATTTCAATTTAAACTTGCTAACTACAACTGAGCAAATTTTCTTTAAAAAAAAGAGAAAAAAATGCAACAGGAAGGGCTCACCTCTCCCTCCCCCATTAAAAAAAAAATCTTTTTAGCAGCATTACCATCATGATCATGAATAACGTGTCCAGTTAAAATTTAAATCCGCCAATGCATTGATTATGCTTTGAAAACCTTGTCACCAAAGGCATATGTAGTAAATGATTTTTAAACATTTCATTATCATGCTACTCATAATACTTCCAATTACTTTTAACTTCTACTTTCAAGAACATTTCGAAGCCATATTTTCTAATAAATGCCCTCAACTTAGACCCAAGGTTGCGGTTACGATCATGAGTGACATTCCTCCCAATCTAAAAATGCCTCCAGGGTTGAGAAAGCACGTTCCACTTTAAAATATGCAATTTTGTAATTCTTCCGGCAGTTGATTAACAATGTTCTGGTTTTGATCGATCGTTTTTTAATGGCCATTTTCGAAGCGTCACGCACTTTAATGATTTAGATGGAAAGTGGCAACACCTTTTTTGAAGTTTCTTTCTTTTGGATAGGCTATTAACTATCTATAAAAAAGGGGGGGGGAGGTGAAAGAGGGAATAAATCGTTAGTTGGAGAAAAATGTAACAATTATTTAATGATAATGTGTCACAACTATTCAATTTACTTAAAATAAAAATACATAGTTTTTTTTTGTCCCGTAATTTACTTTATAGTGCTTATGTCTCTAGCAGGTGTGTCCACTTAGAGCTCTTTTACCCTCTCGTCAAAATAAAACAAAGCCAGAAAAAAAAAGGAAACTTTTTGATCATGCATACTTATCAGTTTTTTTGGTTTGAATAAAGGAAAAAAAAGAGTTTCATTTGCTAATTTAAACTAAATTTTATGAAGCGTATTGTGTATTTTTCGCCAGAAAAAAAATTTTATTCCACGGAAAATTTTGAAAAGTGTATAATTTTCAAACCAAATAAAAAAAGAAGGAGAACAATTCGAAAAGAAAGAGTTATTGCCTTGCTCTCACTTACAATCATCTCCGCTGCTTGTGCCTATCTATGAACATATAAATTGAATTCACTTTAAAGAACAGTAATAAATTGATTTTTCTTTTTTTTTTTTTTGTCTTATGCGTATTAGCGGTAAAACTTTTCTCTAGAATGCAATCTGTAAAAAAATTGCAGCGGTTATTGTTTGTATGATTTGCTCAAATTCCACCATTTGGTTAACCCATTAATGCCTGCCATTTTTTTTTTTGTCAAAGATATTTTTTATACTGGTTACAAACAGTGTTTAACGGACAGGAAAAATAATTAAAAAAATATTATGTAAAAAATTTTTTTTTTATTAAGGAAAGAAAAATCGTCCCTTAAAAGTTACGTTAGACCCCAGAGGGTACATACTTTTTTTACTAAATTTTTTTTCTGCCTACTATATAATATTTAAAAAGACACTTTATAAGAAGAAATAAAATCAGCAATTACCATAAACTGGGAAACTGGGAATAACTTTGAAAACTTAGTTTTTTTTCTTGAGATTGTGAACGATGTCATTTTTGATAAAGGTCATATTAAAACTGCTATAGAACACACTTTACAATGGTTATGTGCTGCAATTTGTTAATAACGAATTGAAACAATACCAAGGTACTAATTGAACACTATTATATGGTTGAAATGTTCATTTTGGGGAAATTCAGACCCTTTTTTTGGACCGTCCCTAAAAAGGGACGCTGAGCATTAATAGGTTAATGTTAGCAATCCTTAATTTCAATGCATCAAACTTTAGTGGTGTTTTTTGACTACATGTAAGATTACACTAATTTTGAACTTTAATTTCAATATTTGCTTTCATTGCTCTGATTCATCTTCCTTTTATATTTCAGGAAAAAAGTTCCGATGTTCCATGTCCAAGTGATTATGGCTCCCCGAAAAATTCGGATATATGCCGACCAGACAGTGCTTCGCATTCCGGTAAGAATATTTCTTCTTCCATTACTTTTCATTTCCAAGTTGTAAGGGACGTTTCTTATGTCTAACATTTTATATTCAACATATCAGTGATCTACAGCAATACATTTATTATCTAGAGCCTTAACTCGAACTAGTACTGATTTCCCTCGCCAAGTTTAGTCTAGTATAAATTTGGTTGATCTTCGTTGATCTTGGTTAAAAAAAGGGGGACACACACACACATTGAATACAAAACGTAACGAGTTAATTGAATAACATAAAACGTATTTGTATATCGTGTATTGGACACGGAAGGTAGGAGGATTAACTGCTCAGATACCAAGAACACACACATACACTCCCCAGAGATCCGCGTACCAACCACTTTTCGTGGGTTAACTGGTTGGATGGGTCCCTGAAACGCGATCAGTTTATTGATCCAGACCAGGTACCGAGCAATCCCTGGCCCAGAACCCCCCAGAGGTATTGATTTGGAATGGGAACTTGGATAACTTTGACCACGTACATTTTGACATCCCCCAGGCACCATTAGTGAACACGGTGGATCGAACCTGGCTGTGATCAAACCCGAGTGTCTCCGATTACGAGTTCGATGCCTTATCACAGCCTGCAAGCCAGAAATAGCTATTACATATTTATTAAAATTATTCAATTACAAAATGCATAACCAGACAATACGAACTGTTAGTTAAAAGAAATGCTGCTTAACAAGTAACACATTTGATACTTGGTTAGAATTTGCCAACTTTTAAACTATTTTATGCTTTTCGTTGTGGGAAAATCAACTTCGCATCCTTGCACGCTGGAGAATAAACAATTTACTGAAACCCATTCACATAAGTACATTAAAATTCTTTTCATGAGTTGATTTGGTTGTGGCAGAAAGCTGAACTTTAAAAAGGTACTCCAAATTTGTACTAAGGAGATACACTACACCACAACTTACTTCAGGGATTGCCAAGCAGCCTTTTGAAACGAAAGTCGTCATAATTCCATCATATAAATACGTCTTTCTAGATACTTCGCAGAAAAGCTACAAAAGACAGGGATTGCCAGGCAAGCATTTGATACGAAACTCGTCATAATTCCATCATATAAATACGTCTTTCTGATACACCGCAGAAAAGCTGCAAAAGGTCAAATCCCTCCCACTTGTGGTAAAAGTTTCTGGGTCATTTTCAACGGGACCACTCTGGAAGTGGGACTTAACTCTTCCGCCCCTCAGTTTTGCCCCTTGTTGTGTCCCTTCACAGACACTCAGCGGGAGGCAAGTGACACCCATTTAAACTCGCGAACTATTATTATTTTTATACCTTTCGCTATGGAAAAACCAACTTCGCATCCTTGCACGCTAGAGAATAAACAGCTTGCTAAAATTCATCCATTAAGTCATGAAAATTCTTTTCACAGGTCGATTTGGTTCATGTGGAAACAAAACTCTAAACAGGTACTTCCAAATTCGTACTAAGGAGAAACACTACACCATTTATTTATTTTATTTAAACCCCATCAGTCACCACTGTACCTACATTTATGACACTTCAGACTACACCATAATTTACTTCTGGGATTGCCAAGCAACCATTTGATACGAAACTCGTCGTAATTCCATCATATAAATACGTCTTTCTAAACACACCGCAGAAAATCTACAAAAGACCAAATCCCATTTGTGGTAAAAGTTTCTGGGTCATTTTCAACGGGACCACTCTGGAAGTGGGACTTAACTCTTCCGCCCCTCAGTTTTGCCCCTTGTGTCCCTTCACAGACACTCAGCGGGAGGCAAGTGACACCCGATGTCTGGCATTCCTTGAGACATCGTTAGTCTTGGGGAACTTGACACAAGCATTTGAACCACCTGACAAGAATAATCTTCTTCTATTTCTCTCCTGGGAAGGAGGGTTGGAAGGGTTTCGAGACCGCTTTTCTTGCTCTTTTCTCGGTGTTTGCTTTAGCCACGCCCACGAAACAACACGCAATTTACTGCGGAATAGTGGGCATTAGGTAGGGAATGGAGGTAGGTTGGGTGGTTTGTATTGGCAAGAAGAATTACTCAGAGACTGAAAAAGTAGATTTTGTCTTTTTTTATGGCTGAACTTTTTTCTTGTTTTGAGTTTACATTTGAGGATTGAGGGATTAATGACAAAAAGTTTGTTTAGTTAGCAAAAGTCTGAGTTTAGTGATCTCCTGAGAAGTACTTTTTGAATTACGTAAAAAGATAAGATACGATCGCATTAAAGTAAATTAATGCTTCAAGCTTGAGGCACTAAAAAAATATCCAAGTAGAAGAATACCTGAAAAATCTAGAATTTGTTCCAGCTTGACATGGATGCCGATTTTATAAAAAAGTTAAAATTTGATTGAAATAATTTGAATAAATTATTTAGAATATGATATTGGTTTTCGTTTTAAAAAACTCCCCTATTTCTAAGTTAAAAAATCAATGTTGAACAGCGCTGTTGATTCTGAGTATTTTTTTTTTCCGCCTTAATTTCATGTTGCATTGATACTTACGAGAAATTTAATCTCTAACATGATAAATAAAATTCAATTTTAAATCAAGAAGATACTTTGTAAATTTAAGAATAATTTCTTACATGTTGAGCACAAAAAGAAATCGATCCTTAAGCTTCATTGATGTTGAAAATCAAATAGTAATCAATTTACTAAATGAAAGAAATAGAAGAAAAAAAAATGTTTTAAGAAGTATTTCTTGAATTTTTTCCTCGGATATAAATAACTCTTACTAATTTTGCTAAACGTGTTTAAAACATTTTCATTAAAAAATACAATCCTTCAGAAGAAAACAATCCTTCAGAAATTCCTTTTCAAGAAAAACCTTCATTGATAAAACTGGTTAGTATTTCTATAAATGTCATTTATAAACTATAAATGTCATTTAACTCACGCCATGCACACTGATATGATTGTAGTGAATTCAATACGAAACATGCTCACACAATTCATATGTTGGAGTATTCTATTTTCTTAAAATTATTCTTCACATTTTACACCCAGCAAACTATTGTCTAACTGTAGTTCAAGATATCATTAAAACTCCTTGCGGTTAATCCCGAAATATCTCGTATTTAGTATGTAACTCTGAGAGTGCCAGTGGTTTTTTACGAGATATCTCGTCCATTTTACAAGTAATTCTCCGGGACTGACCAGCGGCAGATTGGCAAATTTTTAACTTTATGTATTTCGCAAAATGTACAAATTGTTCTTTCCCTGTCTTTTAAAGAATGTATTTGAGGTACTGAGAAGCAACTGGATCTATGTGGACTTTTTTAGATTTGAGTAAGACACGCGCAAAGTTGAATTCCTGGGTAGGCTTTCATTGATTTTTTTTTCTAAATTGTGTTCTATAGTAGCACTGACCATGGGCGGAGTCATGGGAATCATGACCCCTCCCTTAACGACAAAATATAGCTTAAAACTCCTTTTTTGGGACTTGTATTTAAAAGAAATCCCCAAATATCTCCAGTTTTTGCAAAAAATCGCACTTTGTCCTCTTACTTTCCAAAATGTCCCCATCCTGAATCAGAAGCTGGATCCGCCCCTGACTGACCAGAGTTACTAATATCATCAATTGCCACAATACAGAGGAGAATTTCTTTTACTATTTGTAATAATTGTTTCCTAATTTGTATTTTTTTTTAAATTTAATTTTACACTAAAAAACGAATGTTGTTTTTACAGTATATTGCAGCTATTATTACAGTAATTTTACGGTAATAAACTGTAAAACTTCTAGTTCACAGTAATAAACTAAAATTGCTAGTTTCAGTTTATTACTGCATTTTACAGTTTTGAACTGGAACCTCTGCTATTACACTGTTGTTTTTACAGTATAATACAACTAATTTAATGGTAATAAACTGAAGCATTGCTAATTTTACAGTAATCAACTGTAAAATAGCTAGTTTTACAGTTTATTATTGAGATTTTCGTTTTAAACTAAAATCGCTGCTTTCAGTATTATACTGTAAAAACAACTTATTTTTTTAATTTTACTCCTTTGTTTCTAAGTGCTTCATTTTCACAAATTAATGTTACAGACACTATCTAGAGATTCATCTAGATAGAGAGACACTATCTAGAGATTCAATTTATTTTAGCTCATTTCAGAGCAATCAGGAAAATATAATTTTAAAAACCAATTTTTTTGCGTTGCTTAAAAATGAGATCGGATGCGACACACGACATCATTCCGACCCGGGGATGAGTGTCTCCGGGTTAAGCCAACGACGATATAATAAAAGTTTCCGTCCACCTGTCCCCGTTAACCATGTCATCGCAGGCATCCTCCGAAAGCTGTAATTCTGACAGCCTCCGAAAGAGTCTGTAGTTACAATCTGTCACTCATGTATACACAAAGCGGAGAATGTGTGTATACTCGCCTAAGCAGCTTTT
>JAXGGA010023160.1:0-13870 GCA_038373865.1 Uloborus plumipes | reverse complement strand
ATTTACCCAGTTGGCAGAAATAACATTCGAAGTTGTGAATGATACTGACATCGATGAAGCGGTAAGACGAGTAACCGACACTATTTTGAATGCAGCGAACGCTGCTATACCAAGAACCACTAAGGGCAGGATTAAATTTCCTAAACCTTGGTGGAACTCTGATTGTCAGGCAGCTTATAAAAGACAAAGGAAAGCATGGAGCACATTTCGTCGCTATCCGTCCACGCAAAATCTTGTGGCACTGAAGAGAGCTCGTGCTGAATTGAGAAAGAAATGCTTTTTGAAACTGAATATCCTTAGAGTCTTAGCGAACACTTCTTGGGGTGCTGATACAGAGTCTTTGTTAAGAATATACAGGACTCTGATACGCTCAAAACTTAATTATGGGTGCCAAATCTATGGTTCAGCAGCGAAAAGTTATCTGAAAGCCCTGGATCCAATACATAACCAGGCGCTACGCATCTGCACAGGCGCGTTCCGAACGTCGCCTATCAACAGTCTCCATATTCTTACACATGAACCTTCTCTGACCTATAGACGCCTTAAACTCTCATTAAATTTTTATTTCAAAATGAAACCTTATACAAATCATCCGCTACATCTTTATATTTTTAATCCATCTAATGTTACCCTATTTATGCACCGTCCGTCGGTTACCCCAACATTTGGGATCCGAATGAGACAGGCACTCACTTACTTACAGATGTCGGATTATGATACTCACAACACACCAGAAATCATTGAACCGTGGAACGAATTAAACTTTTCTGTTCTTCATGACTTTGTTAAATACCCAAAAGACACCACAGCAAATTCAGTATTTCAACAAATCTATTATGAAGTCAAACAAAAGTACCCGTTACATAGAGAAATTTTTACCGACGGATCAAAAACCAATGATCACGTCGGCTTCGCAGCAGTAATTAACGGCCATATTATCTCACAACAATTAAATACTTCTTGCTCTGTTTTCACTTCCGAGATAAAAGCCATTTTCACAGCCTTGCAATCAATAGCAGAATCAGACCACAAAAAGTGGATAATATACACCGACTCAAAAAGTTCATTAGATGCGATTACAAACTGCAACAACTATAGTCATCCTTTAGTTTTACAATCTTTTCAGTTGTACACTAGTTTAAAACGAAGCAACTATGAAGTTTACTTATCTTGGATTCCTGGTCATGTGGGAATAGCTGGCAACGAGACAGCCGATGCAGCTGCTAACTCTGCAAGTGCCTATCTTGAAGATCTGGTACCCTTCGAAGACATTAAAAATTGCATTGCAGACAGTTTAAACGTCTCTTGGCAGCGTGACTGGAATGGAGAAATGCAAAACAAATTGCACTCCATCCAGCCACACACAAAAGGTTTTAAATTCTTGAATATTAATCGAAGGGAACAAGTTATAATATCTAGACTTCGCATCGGCCACACCAGGTTCACTCACAAATACCTTCTTTACCACGAACCAGCTCCAGTATGTAATAACTGTAATGTCATTCAGACAGTGTTGCATATTTTATGCAACTGCCCAAATTTTAATCATATACGTTTTAATTATTTTAATAATTTTTATCCGACTTTGACGGAGTTACTAGGGGACACACCTCATTCCAATTTGTTCCCCTTTCTACATGAGATTGGTTTTATGTCTCTAATTTAGTAATTTTATCCTTTTCCTATTGTTTGAGTTTCGCTTAGATTCGTTAGATTTCTGGTTTTACCTAAAATTTTTAACTTTGTATAAATGTCTGTATTGAAAACGTTTTTTAATTTTTGAACTTTTATAAGTGCTGTACTTTTAAATTTTAGGTTTGCTATTTGTTAGCCACAGCATTTTTTGGCGCAGCATAGCCTATAAAGGCTCTTGTGCCAAAAAACCTAAAGCAACCAACCAACCAACTTAAAATTTTGTTTCCACTTGTAAATCTCTTTATCATTAAATAATACATCTTTATATTCCTCATGTTCAATATGCCTTACAATTGATTTTTGAACACCCTTCGCTCTCTTTCGTTTGTCTTTTTCAGTTATGAGGCAATGCATTTTTAATCGTAGTCCAATGAATTCAATAATCGGCTCCCCTGAAAGTTCATCTTTCATTTTTGCCTGTTACTTCTTTATTTTTGAAACTGTATGACTTGTGATTTTTTGGATAGACCGACAGATCAAAATAGACAATCTTTAATCATGTCATCATATTCTTCAGTAAAAATTTCATAGCATAAACTGTCAGTATCCGTGTACAGTAGTGTTGCCTTTTGTGGATATTTTTTTAATAAGTATTCATAATGAAAAGTACACATTAAAGTTTTGCTAATGCCCAAAATACAAAATCCACTGTAAATGGGGCGGTTCAATTTTATATTTTTCCGCAGCATATGAATTCCGACCAAATCGATTTTAAAAATGTTGAATGTTTTAAATGTTGGTTTTGAAACCAATTTTTGCACATTTTTCACATCTTGTGTTAGTTTCATGTCCATCCTTTTTACTTACGTTTTCCGATTTGTCCATAAACGCTGCTGTTTAGAAGCCCAGTGGCAGAAAGTTTTGAAGCTGTTTGCGACAAGGTTTAGAACCTCAAAATCTGTCTGCAAAATTTGTGCATAATTTATATAAATAAATGATACATTGAACGAGCATTCTTCAAAATGATTTTATTTGAAACATGGTAGACATGTTGCTTTATCATTAACTTTGCTAATTACTTTGGAAACAGCAAATCGTCTCATTAAATAACTTCTTGTGGGGTTTTATAAAATAAGAAGGATAAGTTGATCCGTACATAGATAATAACACTGCTTTCAAAAAATTTCTGGTTCCGTTAAACCCAGACGGAGGACCATTCAACTGCACAAAAACCCTTTTATCGTTTGCGCCCACTTCTTCATCACTCCCATCTTTCGATCGTAACCTATGTTTTCCCACAACATCCATTACAGACCACCAAGTTTCACAGACTGCTTCTGCCAGAGACTGGAATTGGTGAATTAAAAACTTGAGAAAAGTAGAGATTTTTTACCGTAGTTCATGCTTTGCAATTTTAAAAATAGGTTTCATATCTGGTGCATCACCATCATAACAATTTTATGTACCCTACAACAAAACATCCATTCGCTGAAGATTTGGTATTCGAACCACAGTTTTTCTTAAATCAACAGAAGACTCCACAAAAGGAAAAAAAAAATCATGAAAACTCTCTTGAGTGAGTCCCTTATTTATCTGGGCTTCATTAACACAAATATTTGTTTATGGATAAATCAAAAAGCCATAGTTAACTCGACACATAGACTGCTCTTGGCAGTGATGGTTAAAAATGTTCCTCTCCCATCTGATGCAAAATACAGATTTCACTGCTCAATGATTTCACATAGCCTGATAGGCATGAAAAGTTAGCTCTAAGGTCATCACTTTCATTATTTTTTCTTTGAGATTTAAGGATCTCAGAGCTGATTGTTTTTTTCCAGAAGTGGTACATCAATATTTGTGCATAACATGCCACTGTTTCATGGAGGAAACATTTCCAATGCTGTTTTCAAATTCAAAAACAAAGGCAGAGGAAGTTTTTCTAATACCTCTGAAATTTGAACGTCTTTAGGATTACTTTCATTTTCATATACAGTAGTTGAAAATTCATCGAAATATAACCTCATAATTACGAGAGATGAAATGAGATTTTTAATGTGGGATGCATACTCCCAAGGCATGAGATCAGATTCTTGAACTTTTTTAGATGTTCTTGCAAGAACAGAGAAAATATCTGAAAGTGCAAGAATATTGATCATTGTTAATTTATTCATCAATTTGTCTTGTAATACAAAACCGTCAGGGTCTTGCTCACATGCAGAGATCAATGTTTCATAATCTGCTGAAAACGTACAAACAACTGTTTCACAATGAACACAGAATTTCATTGTCTTAAAAACTTTGGGTCTGTAGAAAAAATCAGGAAACTGTTCTGAACACTTTAAAATAACTTCAAAACTTTTTCCCGATGAAAAGTTCTTCATAACATCATGTACTAAATCAAATGCCACCATTACTAATTTGGGAGCATCAGCATGCTTCTTCATTAGTTCTATTTTATGCATTGGGTCCCGGAAACTAAGACACTTTTCACAAGCTTATCTTCTAAATGCTTTCCAACATTTTGAATGACATATTGCCCATCCACTGAAAGACCAACAAGATGAATATGTATAGGTGATTCTCTGTAAACTGGTAATTGGCTGTCCGAGCTGAGTATTTTAAAAATAGTAAAGTGTAATGAAGTAATTATCGCTCTTAATACAAGTAAAGCATTAATACTTTGTGGCCCAATTGTATTTGGAGTGATAACAATTTAATATTTTTTTCTAGAAATTATCTAATCGCCAAAAACAATCTCCTGACTGTCCCAATCCCATAGTCCAACTGTTAAAGATAGTTTAGATTTCTCGTTTTGAAACAAATTTTGTGATTTTTCGTTGACGAATGCCGTATTTCCTCTTTAATTTTTGAACCCAGCTATCAGATGCTTTAAATTCAAATTGTGCAAACTGTCGTGCTGCTGCTAAAGCCCACTGTTGTAAGTTCCGAGTAGTAACTTGCTGATAATTTTCTCGAGCTTCTACAAAACGATCATATGTCCAGGAATTGCTTATTGCGTATTTATCGAACAGTAAATATTCCTTTTTTTTAACTGACTGTATCCTTTCTTTTGTAATGTTTGCAGACTCCACGTGGGGTGAGCCGTTGCTATGTTCACAACTTTAACTTTGTAATCCAACGAGAGATGCTCTACCTCTCTTTTTTTTTTCCTCTTCCGTTTCGTATTCTGCTGAACTATGGCCTTCGACTTGCTCAAAAGGTTCCTCCTCACAGTTTTCATTTTCATGAGCAAGTTCGTCATCACTCACTAATATTTTTTCTGCCAGCATATCCATAGTGCGTTCGTAAATTTCTTCCCCCATCAACATTGCTTCACGGCTAAATTGAGCTTGATGGTTCTGAAGCAATAAAATTATTTTCAGCAAGGAGACTCTCGAAATAAACAACCGCATCTTTTAATTTCTGCTTCAACATTTCATTGTGTGAAGAATTTTCATCCATTTCGTCCACGGATTTTGTTTTATCAGGGAAACTTCACTAACCCACCATTTCGATGCACAATATTCCAAAAACTCAAATCATTTTTCGAGGTATAGAATGCTCCAGTCAGATACAGCGCAGACGATAAATAAATTAAATGATGCAAAGAAGGAAGAACTTGGCAGACGATACTAAATAAAAAATAAACAGTTGAATATTCAATGCAAAATACAGCAGACGATAAATTTACAAATAGCAGAGTCAAAGAGCAAAACCATTCCTCTATAAGTATGGTTAGTATTTTAAAAATTTAATTACCTGCTCATGTACAATTCAACAACATAATTACTCTTCCATACAGAAACTGATTATGTATATTGCAAAAATCATTCACTTTGTCACAGTTTATAATATCTCAAAATGGGTTATCACTTGTTTGTGAGAATAGCAGATATAGTTTTAATGTACAATCGTTAAAAATAAATCATATATATTTTTTTAGTATTACCTTCAATTAAAATTTCAAATAGCTGTAACAGTCACTTTATAAATTTAGAAAAAAAGAAATTAAAAAAAAAAAATACAGAAACTGATTATGTGTATTGCAAAAATTATTTACTTTGTCACAGATTATAATATCTGAAAATGTGTTATCACTCATTTGTGTGACTAGTGAATAGAGTTTTAATGTACTATAATTTCAAATACATCACATATTTTTTTCTAGTATTACCTCCAATTAAATTTCAATTTTGCTGTAACAATCGCTTTATAAATTTATTTAACCTGTTAACCGGGGAATTAGCTATTGCTCAACTCGTTTCACAATGGGGACTTTTTTTTCGCAGCGATAAGTAATATCACACCTCAAATAATAAAAGAATATCGTTTTTAACTTATGATATTTATTTATTTTGATAAAACATTTTATATTTTTAGCCATATTTTGTAGAAATAAAAAGTACTTAAGTCATAAATTTATTACTAATAAAAATATATAAAACACTGAAATTCACAATAAGAATATTTAAATCAGAAAGTTATTACTAACATGTAAGATACTGAAATGCAGACTAAAATGAATCCAAATTGAGGCAGCTTGAAGTATAGATCATGCAGCGCCCGTTTTCCCGTTAATAGCACTCAAGTTGCAGATTACAAGAACATGAAAATTCATGACGCATCGACAATATGATGGCATATATATAACCACTCTAAGATTTAATACATAAGAACAACGTAGAACGTGACGCGTTCAATATATTACGACTAATTTCCATGACGAAAAATTTCGTCATGCCCATTGCTGTAGGCTTTTCTGTATGACGAAATATTTCGTCATACCCAGTTAACAGGTTAAAAAAAATCTTCTGGCCGTATCCAACCCTGGTTCCCGGCTTGGAAGCCCAGCACTCTGCTGAATAAGCCACCAAATTCACAAAAAAGAAAGAAAAAAAAAAGTAGCAGTGGAATCGAACCCGGGACTTAAGATTAGAAGTCGTACACTCTGCCGACTAAGTGGGACTTAAGATTAGAAGTCGTACACTCTGCCAACTGAGTGAGCCACCCAGGCGATACACGTAGGGAGACTCAACTAGTATATGACTGTGTGCAAAACTTGAAAGGCGATTTTCTCGGAATTTTATGGCTAATGCGCTTTATTATTTTAACCTGAGAGTACCCTTAAGGGGTACTACTAATCTGCCAAATCTCGTCCCGATCTGAATTTCCGAGACCGTAAGGTCTCCTTGTTAGACATATATTAAGATTTCTCAGCTCCAACAGTTCCATCAACTGATATAATTTTGTTTATTTATTACTATTATCTTGTGGAATAGTATTTTTTGTTCTCTGATTATGTAGGCAAATTATATAATCATAAAAATTACGTTAACAAAGTTAAACATTCAAGCATAGGGGGAGGAGGGGGCAGTACATAGAACGAATGAAACAAATATATTTCTGCAATAGTGTCACATGTATGTTATGAGCATTAAGAACAAAATTGTAATAAAAAATATCTTTAAAAATCAATTTTTACATCTTATTTTCTTAATGAACATGGGAGCAAGTACTTCATTACTATCTCCGGATTTATGTCCTTTAATTCCACAGCCTTTTGCTTTAGCTGCAGTTCGGTTTGCAAAATTTGCATTTCTAGAACATGTTTTTCTTCCTCTCTTTCGCTTCTAAGATTGTCCAACCTCATGTGGTTTTCAGTTTCTGATGCTGTTGCTTTTGATGCCAGGGTGGATGCATTTTGGGGCTGCAACAGCCTTTTCGTGTTACGGTGGAAAAGCTGCAGCGTAGGCCTAGTCGTAGCCCCTGGTGTTTGTGGCTCAGCTGATGTCGCGGGTTGCTCCTCCGTCGAAATTGTTGGAGATGTTACTGGCACATAAGAAAAAGAATCCTCTACACTATCTCTATCTTCTTCAGGCTCATACTCAGCAGTAATGAACTCAACGTCCTATAAGAGAACAAAGTAATCATACAATTTTATAGGAGATTGTTACTTTCAAGGAAATTTTTATGTTAGCAGTTTTTTTTTTTTTATTTGGTGGATTGAACTTTTGATAATCTAATTCGGTTATTTTACGTTTTCCTCATTCGAATTGATGGTTCCTCAAATTCCGGGATGCAATTTTTCTTCAGGCATGACTTTCACATATTCTTTCTAACAATTTTTCGAAATAAAAGTTGAAAAAATTCAATTTTAAACGATCTTTTAATCTGTTATGGGGGAGACATGCGGGGGTAATTTTGGAAAATGTTCAAAATTTTCGATCTCGAAATGCAATTGTAGAGGATCTGGTTAATGTTACAAGGATGGAGGTGCATTTAGTATGCAGCATTAACTTGTAATAAAAGCTACCGTTGCTCTTTGTCTTTCGTCAAAGATGAACTGAAGCCTAGAATTAATTTTACACTTCTTGCAGCTGTGTCATGGAACACCATTAAAAATTTTTTTCAACTGAGTCCCAATGCTCAACTACTGAATAAACAGCACTTACTTGTACACGCCCATGCTGTTTTTAAGGATGAGAACATCTATCATCTGCTCTTCAACAAATAAAACTGTTAAAAAAACTGGATGAGATTTCTTATCCCAATACACAACAGCTCCTTCTAAGTCTAAATTCCTCAATTAATTTTTGATCAGATTAAATCTTTGTTGGCGAAATTGCTGTCTACAAAAGGGTATGACGTTTCTACTAAAAGTTAAATTTGACGGTCATGATTTAATGTCTCTTCTGTAGCTGCTACTATCCGTTCTACGAATCCCGATGAGAAACATCAAAGTGGTTATCAAAGGAAAATCCTTAACTCTTTGGTTTTGAATGGCATTTTTGGATCTCTCAGCATTCTTCGCAGCTTTCTTCTTCTCATCACACAGTTTTTCTAGGTTTGTAACGTAGGTTTTAGATTGCTTGGTTGGCACCTTAGCTTTTTCACAAAAAATGAGAACTCTCTTTGGTTACTTAAAGCTTTTCTGAACATCAGTTTAATTTGACGCAAGTTTTAAAGATAGAAGGTAAGATAAGAAGGTAATTTGGAACCTGTGATTTGTTGAGATAAGCCGCTATTAAAGATTGTCTTTCTGTCTTACATTCAAGCTTGTTGATCTCTGGAAACCGAAGGTGGAGCAATTCTCCATTAAATCTCAAGGATTGTGTTCCAAACTAGTTGATTAAAGACTTGAGAAGCGAACAGCTATGAATACTACATTTATAAAGTGTTGTGGGGTGTCTTAATGATTTCTCGGCCCTCCCATAATAGACATGGCGATTACACCTTTCGATAATGGGGAATCATAGTTTCCTCCCTTCCCTAGGGGTCAAAAGCCCTAACAAGGCAGAGATTTTTAAGCTAATATTCAGCTCTGACCGCTAAGGAGGAAAGGAGCGTTTTGTATTTGAAGGGGTTAAGAGATGAAAGGGTTAAGTGACAAAACAGAAATTGCGAGTAATTAAAGTTCAAAGTTTTATTGTTATAGTTATTGCAGCTTTTTTGTTTTCTGGTTTTGTCATTAGTGTGCGTATGAAATTGGCCTATTGATATCTACTGTTTGATTTACCAAGTTTTATTTGCTCACTTGTATCTATTGCTTACCATTGTAGAGAGTGTTCATTTTTTAAAATGCAACTTAGCCCCTTCATCCTCCAAGCCTTTCATTTATGGCTTGTACTGCTCATTTCATAAGCTTTACTCGCAGTTTTTTATTTTATCTATGAGTTTCAAAGACATAAATTTATTATATATTCGTAATAATATTGCTGTTTTTTTTCTCTGAAAAGTCAACGTTATCCGTAGATTTCATCAAATTTACAAAAAGAGCTTATTAATTTACATTTTAATCATTATTTTTTTCTAAGCAATTTCGAGGATTTACGCTGCAGCGTGGTTGGTTGTTTGTTTTTTATTGGTGCAAGAGCCCCATTGGGCTATACTACGCCAAACACTTGTTCATTTAGCAAGGTTAAAATTATGTTCTAAATGGATATAAATATATTAAAAGAATAAAAGAATTCATGATTAAATATAAAATCGAAACATACGCGTTACTTAAAAGTATGGACACAACAATTAAAAGTCATCAAGTCAAGTAGGTTAAAAAAGACATTTAAAATGGACGAAACCTGTACAGACAAGAAACAAATATTAAATTAATGAGGAGAAATTAATCTCCTGTAGGAAGGAGAATAATTTGGGATGGGGCGAGTCCCCAAGCAACTCGTTCAAAGATGGATTAAAATGGTTAAAATATTTAAAACGAATACGGTTAAAATTATGGCAGTTACTAAGAATATGTAGCACTGTTTGGGTGGTCCTAAACTCATGGTACAAACTTTTAGGGTAGGTCAAGGGCATTGTAACAATGACTTTTTGTATAGGAATGTATAGTCGCAAGTGACGTGGTGAGGCGTAAACAGGGGAAATGACAGCCGAAAGGAAAAACAAAGATTTTATTCAAAGCGTTGTTGACAATTGTCATATTTACATTAAGTGTTCAAAATTGCGTCCACCAGTAGCGATACATGCTTGACAGCGTCGGTGGAGCGATTGGCGTACACGTTCAAAGATGCCTGGCATTTCACGCACACTTGCAGCAGCTACAGATATGCGAGCGACGAGATCCTCATCTGAGTCAACTGGAGTCTCATAAACAAGATTCTTTAAATGTCCCCAGAAAAAGTAATCGAGGCTCGATAAATCGGGAGATCGGGGCGGCCAAGGGACTGGTCCACCACGCCCAATCCATTGAGCACCAAACGTGGTATTCAGATAATTCCGAACATTAATGCTGAAGTGTGCTGGCGCCCCATCGTGCTGAAACCACATGCGGTTACGAATGGCGATCGGAACATCATGCAGCAGTTGTGGTAACACTTCCTTCAGAAAAATAAGATAGCTTTCGCCACTTAGTCGCGTGGGTAGCAAGTATGGGCCAATCAAAAAGTCGTGCACAATACCAGCCCACACATTAATACAGAAACGTTGTTGAAACGCATGTGGACGCGTTGCATGTGGATTATCGGTTGCCCACACATGGGAATTGTGCGCATTAAAGACACCCTCGCGTGAAAATGTGGCTTCATCTGTAAATAGCACATGATCTACGAAATCCGGCTGCAATGCGCATTTCTGCATCATCCACTGGCAGAAGTTCACGCGGAGAGGATAATCTGCGGGATTCAATGCTTGTACTTTCTGAAAATGGAAGGGGTGTAAGCGATTTTCGCTTAACACTCTGCCTACAGTCTGATGACTCACACCTACGTCATGTGCAACAGTTCTTGTGCTTGACTCTGGTCTATCAGCCACAATGTTCAAGATGGTTTCTTCCAGCCTTGGAGTGCGTACAGCTCTTAATCGACCAGTGTCATGTCTGTTGACGCCGAAGCCACCTGTTTCACAAAGTTGACGATGCAACCGTTGAAAAATTCTGTGATCCGGCATTCGGCGATCAGGATACTCCTCGCGATACATTCGTAACGCAGCTCTGCCGTTACCATTTGCACGACCGTACATGTAATGCATGTCTGCTTTTTCTGAATTCGTGAAGTCACCCATCTTCTACGGCAGCACAATTGAGAATGGCGCTTTTCCTCATTGCGATGCATCATATTCAACAGCGGCTGGACATCTACTGCCCTCTACTGGCAATGATACCAACTGATCCCTCCATTTTTCTTTCCTTTTATTTCTCTTGTTTACGACTCACCGCGTCACTTGCGACTATACATTCCTATACAAAAAGTCATTGTTACAATGCCCTTGACCTACCCTAAAAGTTTGTACCATGAGTTTAGGACCACCCTGTATTACAGCTGTGGCATATTGGAGCAGGTTCGCGGCATAAGAGATGTCTATGGGTGAACCTGGTGTGACCAATGCGGAGGCGTGCTAATTGAACTTGTTTTCTCCTGGTGATGTGCAATAACCTGTAACCTTTTGTTGAGGGCTGGATCAAATGCAACTTGTTTTCATTTTCTATATTCCAAGCCCGCTGCCAATGAGTGTTGATGCTTTCACAAATGGCGTTTTTGATATCGCACCCTTGCTACAAAAGTGCCACAACTCAAAAATTGTCATTTTTGAGTTATGACCGTCATTAGACGTAGTTTACACGTCTCTATCAATCTTCAAAAGAGCCAGAAGTTGCATTGACAAATCAGCCGCCAAAGGGCAGTTGTGGCGTTTTGTTGTTATCAAGATGCATAGGACCCCTTCCACTGAAATGCCACATTTTGAGTTGTCGTCCAGCCGTCGTAGAGTAACGTGCGTAACTAACGATCATAGTTTGGGATGTATCGGTCTTCATATTGACAAATTCAAAAATACTAAAATGTGCCTAGTCAGCCCGGGAACAGTTTTTTGCAATTCCTGGAAAACGTAGTTTTTTGAGTTGTGGCACTTTTGTAGTAAAGGTGCGATATCGTCGAAAGGAACACGATCATTGCCCAGAATACTTGCAGCTTTGGCAGCTGCATCAGCTGCCTTATACTATGCGTGCTTTAAAATCTTATATGCTTTATGGGTTATCGTTTGGCGCAGTATAGCCTATAAAGGCTCTTGTGCCAGAAAACCCTTAACAACCAACCAATCAGCTGCCTCATTGCCTGCGATGCCCACATGGCCAGGGACCCAACAAAAAAGAACTTGAAAATTATTTTGCTTTAGTTTTTTGATTAAGTGGTAAGATTGCAGGACTATTGGATGGCTATTATTATTGCAGTGAGTTATGGTATCTATAGAGCTTTTTGAATTGGTGTATATAACATACTTTTTGTAGTCTGACCTGGCTATTGATTGTAGAGATATAAAGATAGCTTTTAATTCTGTGGTGAATACGGAGCAAGATGTATTTAATTTTTCTGCAAAGACTTGGCCATCAGTTATTGCGGCGAAGCCGACGTGATTGTTAGATTTTGAACCGTCAGTGAAAATTTCTCTGTATTCTGAATATCTGCCTTTGACATCGTGAAACGTTTGTTGATAAACCATGTTGGCTGTAGTTTCTTTGGGGAACGCTGCAGATTTTATTAATAGACATTAATAAAATCACTTCCCAGAGGACTGTTTTCGCAACGACCCTAATGCATACTTTCATCACAAATGTGACTCTCAAACTAAGCAAAGTAGCGTTTCAACACCGTTCGCGGCGATTTCGGCAAATTCACACTGATTACTTTAAACTTCATGCCAAAAAGAATTTGCAAAAGTGATAGATTTTGCGTATTACAGCTTTGAATTTGTTGCAGGGGACTGTTTGAAAAAACTCCGGACAGATTTTACATGACAATTTTAAGGTTTAGAAATACATAATTAGACCTTATTTCATAAGAAAAATATAGCTTCATTATTCAATTTTTGGATATTAATCGCCAAATTTATATAGTGTTAATAGGTTTTTTGAAATACTATTTTTAACGGTTAGACTATAGGATTGGGACAGCCAGGGGACTGTGTTTTTGGCGCTTAGATAATTTCTAGAAAAAAAAAATTAAATTGTTATCACTCCAAATACAATTGGGCCACAAAGTATTAATGCTTTACTTGTATTAAGAGCGATAATTACCTTATTACACTTTATTATTTTTAAAATACTCAGTCCGGACAGCCAATTACCAGTTTACAGAGAATCGCCCATAAATATTTGGTCTAGTACCATACTAACCTTGCTTTTTTAACTTTAGCTCGCTTCCAATGCCCAGGTGTCTTTTTCTTCTTTATGGTTAGTCCTGTGGAAGGCTAAACTAATTCGTCTATTATACTGAGTAGTAAAGTTACAACTGTGAGACCAAAACTAAATAAAGTCTAATCAAGCACCAAAATGAGAGTTCAGCGTAGAATGTTTGAATTCAATCCCATGATGCACTTAAGCGCTCTCTGATTGGTGGACTGGAGAGTGTGAGTTTTGCTCCAAACAAGCTGTTGGATAATGTGAGTTTCACATCCAAACGTGATTTTTAATATTTTTTTATGCAATAAAATATTGGTTTGGATCCAAAACAGTATTACAGCTCGATTGTCCTTTACAAGACGAACACCATGATACGCATAACTCAAAATCGCAAAATTTGGAGAATGTGAATATTGCATCTAAGCCCTTCAATTGAACAAGTTTTAAGGGAGGAAGAGAGGGAATCATTAACTGAATTGACTATGGGCCAGCTTTCATTCGAGATATAGCTCCTAGTTCTGGAGTTACTGTTTTAAATATGAGTGTATAAATGTAAGGGAAGGGAGGGGGGAATTGTGAGTGCATTATTCAGGGCCAAATATGTTACAT
>JAXGGA010023159.1:0-13870 GCA_038373865.1 Uloborus plumipes | reverse complement strand
CTTTTTTTTTTACATTGTACTATTATGTTTAGTTTGCTGAATCATTATCAGTGATGCTACTTTTTAAAAACCTGCCTTTTTCTCTAAAGTATTTAATAATCGTTACTGCAACCAGAAACTTCAACATTATTATGAAGTACGTTTGTTCGATAATAATCATTTTTGTTGAATATTCAAAGATATCGAATATTTCAAATTATGTTTGAAAAAAAACCCAGATATTTTCAATAATCATTGTTTTGGAATTTAATTTTTGAGTGATTAAGTTAATACAAAACTCTTTAGTAATAAAAAGTTTTGGTTTGCATTCGAAATGTATCGCAGAAAATGCCAGATGTTACAGGTTGATTTTTTCCGATCGTTTTAAGTCTATAAATTAGTACATTAGTTTTAAACTATTCTTGTGATTTTTAGTCATTTTTGAGCGATCAGACGTTTTATTATTTAGTTTTAAGACTTAGTTACTTTTTGATGTTATGTATAGTTCTAGATCATAACCAGTAATATAGAAGTGTTCTTTCTAATGTAGATTATTTTTGATCAAAACGAACATCTCAGACTGGAATGCTTTTAAGTTATGCTAAAAAAAATATCGAATTCTTTGAAGCATTTTTTCAAATTCATGATTTTAAATTGGAAAAAAAAAAAAAAAAAAATCCGAAGTGGGAAAAAGTTTTGGTTTGCATTTGGAAGTAGTAGGATGGAATGAAGAAAATGCATGCTATACTATGTGGGTGATGGCTAAGTAGTAAGTTTTAAGGTATTATGATTTTCATTCATTAGTTAAGTAATTCTACTTCATAAGTAGACAAATTTAAACGTGATTTTTCTTGCTTATACCGCTCTTGTTCAAAAATGTTTCTGCTCTTCATTGGAGTGATATGTCTTATTAGAGAAGAAAATAAATAAATCAACAATTTTAAAGAATTACTCATATTAATGTTTTTTGATTTAATTTTTGAAAGTATTTTGTGTAATATTCAACAACTTAAAGCATTTGGAAGGATTGAATTCCAAAAAATTCTGAAGTAAGAAAAAAGTTTGTTTGGCATTGGAAGTATGCAACCGGGAAAATATTGGTTTTGCGGTTTTGAGTAAATTCCTCCAAGTCTGCAAATCTTTTGTGGGTTGTCGGCAAGTAGGAAGTTTTAAATGAATATTCTGATGATTTTCATCTGCTATCAAGTGTTATTTATTTCTTGTTTTGAGGGAAAAACATTAAAAAAGCTGTTTTTTTTAATAAAAATCATGTTTCAAGTAGTTAGTTCTACATCACACAATTTCAATGCGGTTTTTTCGTTACGTATAAGTCGAGCCCGCTTCATGGAATAGCCATTTTGCCCCGAAAAAATATTCTTATAAGCGGGATATTCCATCACCCGGGATCAAAATAAATACATACACAATAGTTTGGTACATTGAAAATGTATTATATTGAGCGGGAAACTATTTTAACCAATATTCCAAAAACGGGCTCAACTTAACGTACAATTGTTCTTGTTTAATATATTTTTATGTATTATGATCTCTTCATGTGAATAGAATGCTTTATATTAAAAAACTAGTCAAATTATTAGTAGTAATATATATTTTTAATTTGGTTAATAATTTATAATTCAATTTGAAGAAAAATTTGTTCGAAATATAGCTTAAAAAATAATAACAAAATCGATGTGAGGAATGTTTTTAGTTTGTTAGTTCTTGTAATGTTTCTTTTCTTTGAGTGTTTGTACGGAAGAAAGTTGGAAAGTTTTAAATTATTTATTCTTTAGACTGTTTTTTACTTCAAGCGTTATTTACAAAATAATATTAGGAATTATAAAACTTTATATTTTGCTGTTTCATATAATTACTTTACTTACAACATGTTCTTTTATTCTAATGTAAATAGCTTTTGCTATTAGCAATTTCTTCATGGGAATGGAATGCTTTGAATTAGTGGTGATCTGAGTACTCGGGAAATACTCGGTCTACTCTGCCAATTAACCGAGTACTCAGTACTCGACTAAATGTTGATCAGGTACTCGGCCGATGCCGAGATTTGTAAAAATGGAATATTTTTCATAATAACGAAATTTACAGTTGCTTTATTTAAAAAATGCAATGTGTTTTTTTGTATGGGTCAAAAAAAAAAAAAAAAAAAAAAAAAAAAAAAACCCTCATAAAATAAATGCATAGCCAAAAGTTAGCTTTTGCCTTGTCCTTTCTACGTTGCAGATTCATGAATGTGCTATTGTGTCTATCATAGTGTGTTAAATTCACCTTTGGTCATTTACAGTCCATAAAAATTTATAGACTAATAATAAGAAATCTAAATCATATTCCAGTTTATTTTGAATCATTTGGTTTTTTAAGCCATCATTTTGCAGATTCAAGTTCTTGGTATAGTGATAACAATACATGGAAGTAAAATTAAGTCATTTTTATAATCTGAAGAAAAACGTTTTGACTTTTTTAGGTCAAGCAATGCTTAAGAAAAAAAATGCTTTGAAAATATTTTTATTATCCAAGTCTTAAGCTGCGGTGCAGCTAGTGTCATACCGAGAACTCGATACTCGGTCGAAATACTTCTAAAAAATCTGACGAATCATTTTCATCGTTAAGTAAAATAATAGATATGCTTAGATTTATAAATATTTATTATGGAGAGAGTATGCTAATTTTGTAAGAAAATTTCTTTGAGAATATTTATACATTTTTTTGAGTTACTTATGTATAGTAATTTATTTTTACTGTTGCAGGTTTGAGTTGAACAACTGAAATCCTTCCAGAATCTTCAATTGTTTTTTCATTTGATTTATCGTGTATCTGCTGTAATTAGGTAAGATAGTTGCTTTTCTTGAATGTTATGCAAAACAAGACAGTTTTTTTTTTCAAATAAGTGTAATTAAGTGATAGTTCGATTCGGGGTTAGTACTGTATGTTAGCATTTTGTGCGCCTGGCAGCCACGGACGCTTCCATCTGAAAAGGGGAGTTAGGTTTTGGATACGCACTACCCGATAGCCTTCAGCTTTTGTTCGCTTACTACTTCCTCGTTGCTTTTCCCCCTATTTCGAGAAAGTCCGAAGAGACTTGGCGCTTGCGCAGATGCGGCGGAGGTCGTACGAAAAAATTTTAGACAGTAGCTAACATTCTTGACATATGTGTTGCAAGTGATGCTTAAGTTATTCAATTAAAATTAATAAAAATTTGAAGAAACTGAAAAAAATTTCTTGTGAAAACACTAAACTATAACATTTCACAAATAATTATTATTATCACTTGTACTTTTAATATACATTTAAAAAGTCTATGCTTATGATATAGGTATAGGTCAATACTATTTATGATGTAGGAAAATTAACAGCAATAATTTGAAAATGCAGCTTTTTTTAAAGAGTTAAGTTTGTGTAGATTCAAAATATTGGATATGTTATCAAACCCATGAATATTTTTTAGAATATGGTATTTTAAAGCCCTGGAAAGGTTCTGTCAAATACTGAAACGGCAGTAATTGTGAAGAAGAACAACTGGGCTAAAAATCATTAATTTCGTGAAACTGAAAATTTGATTTCTTTGCTGTTTTAGCTTATTAAAGTCGAAATACGGTTTTTTTGTTTATTCAATTAAATGCTGTTTTACCTGCTATCTGTAAAAAATTGGAATTGTTCCGAAATAAAACGCGTTATTATAATAAGAAATGCCTAAAATTTCGTAATTTGGTAGTAAAGAGTTAACATAGTACCTCACCAAAACATGCTTTAAAATGTCAAACGGGGAAAAAATCGCACAGAAGAATTAACTACATCAAAACGCATTTTTTGCTTACTTTTTGGCATTCTTTTTTACTTGCTTTGAAAAAAAAAAAAAAAAAACAGATTGAAGAAGTTTTAAAATGTTTGAGTATAGTCTTACATCTCATTTTGACAAAAACAAAGATTTTAATCATTTTGAAAAATAATCATTAAAATGTCATTCTATTACAAAAAGCCAAATATACATTTTATTTTTTTATACTTTTTGTTATTAGAGCTAAAGCTTTTGGTTTGACATCGTATTTTGTCTTTACATATTTGAG
Organism: Uloborus plumipes; assembly: GCA_038373865.1. Taxonomy (NCBI): domain Eukaryota; kingdom Metazoa; phylum Arthropoda; class Arachnida; order Araneae; family Uloboridae; genus Uloborus; species Uloborus plumipes. The sequence continues at coordinate 9,812 of JAXGGA010023159.1, read as the reverse complement.
TGAATTTGAATTTTTCATACTCAATTTTTTTGTTTTGCTTTTGTTGATGTCATTTACATTGTTTATTAACTTGGTAGCAATAAAGGACAGTTAATGACAATAATATGTAATGTGCCATTTTATAAGTTTTTATAAATTATAAATTCAGTAATAAAATGACTTCAGAACTTCATGCCAAAACTTCATGCAATTTTAAAAATTTCTAGTGTGGAAAATGTTTTTCAAGAATCTTTAAATTATTATTCTTTTTATTTTGTAACATGTAATAGCCCCAAAGATTGCTAGACTTGATACTTTTAAGCTTAAATTTATCATTTAAACGTTGCTATTATTTATTTTGACAATAATAATGCATAGCTGTCAACTTGTAAGATTTAGTCTTACATTGTAAGATTTTTGGACATTTTATAAGATTGTAAGATCTTATGGCATAATTGTAAGATAATTAAGTTCTAGGTCCTCAATATTGATTTTCTGTAAGTTTTCTGTTATGTTGCTTTAGAAGAATGGAGAAACTACATATGCAACTTAAGATAAACTCCAAAGTGAATTTTGTTCTGTTCAAATACATGAAAAAAATAATGAGGATGGGGGAGGGATGGAAAATGAGCTGTTTTGAAGTAGTTAATTGATGCTTCTAGTTCATTGCAGTATGAAAGGGTCTCCTTTACTATGCTTTCAATTCCATCTATATTTCATAACCCTGCAGAAGCGTGAAGGAATATTTAGTAGCATCAGAAAAACTAGGACAGAACTGCACAGTTCTGTCTGATAATAAACTGAAGAACATTTTGATCACTAAGAGCTTAAAAAAAATATTGAACAAGTTTTTGAAAGAAAACGTTTGAAGGTCCGCAACTTTTGAAAGCTTAACTTCCAGTTATATCAGCAAAAACAGATAGCTATAAATTGCAAAAGAAAAAGTAGGATTACAAAACAGCTATTAGTTTCTCCAAAAAGGATACACTTAATGATTTATATTAATGGTACACATTGCAGATAAATACAAAACGATGTTTTAATAGTGCACACTTGTAGTCTTGAATTATTAAAAGCACAAACCTGCCTTTTAACTGTGTTGTAATCCTAGTTTTTCTTTTATAATTTAAACAGTGCTATCCCCCCCCCCCCCATTTTATTGCTAATAATTGCACCTTAAAGATCTGGAATTATTGTAATGCTTTTAATTTTAATGGTTTATTGCACGTTGGTTAAAAAAGTTTTGCTAATACAGCCACGGCAGGTATTGTAAGATTTTTGAAGCTGACATGTTGGCAGCTATGATAATATGTTTATTTATTTAATTTTTTTAGCAAGTAGTGTGCTTTTTCCGTGAAAATCTCTTATACATTGCTATGTGAAATATGTTTAATACAAGTTATTTACTAGTTACAGGGTTAGCAAGATTTCGAACACTACGGTATAAACCCTGGTTTTAACCGTCCTGTCTAAAACTAAATTTTAGTGAAATATAATTTTGTGAGCAAATATCAAAAGCAGAATAAAATTTTCCTGAACAAATATTTTATTACTTAAAAACTTAAAGATAAGCATAATTTATTAATTGTGAATGTTCTACTATGCATTAAAAATGTATTAAACTCATGAATCTGATTCTAATCTAGTTGCATAGAAAATGCAATTCTTCATTGAACATTTTAAGTAATACTCATGAGTTTAAGTAATTATGTTTTCCACAATAGTAAAATTTTCGACAAAGATATGCAAGTGAAAGTTTAAAATATAGGGCAATAATCGGTTCAATTCTTCAACTGAGAGACGGCTTTGGTGTAATAATTCTCTTGGCTACAGTGATGAAATAACTATTGTGCCTCTTCATGCTTTGACACTAACTAACCAACTAAATTTACTTTTTAACTAATTTTTTTTTTAACATCAGCTTATCAGGAAAAAGTATTAACAAATATTTATTACTTACAACTGATTAATATTTGTATTTATGCATTACTAATATTACAGTTAACACATATTGATTGTATTAAATCCCTTTAGCTTAAGAGTACATTTGGACAGTTTAAGACACTTTCGGACAGTTTTTGGACTGTAAAGACCGCCTGTCTTGATCAAACCAGTTTCGGACGAGCTGCCTTTTAATACTTTGCTCGAATTTTAGATTTTGTTTTCCCAAAGCTCGTGTAATTGAAACATAAATAAAATCCTAAAAACAATGCAGTCCCTGCACTTACAAAAGCAGGGATGCCTCATAGGGATTCAGCTTGAGTTCTTCAAACACAAGCATTTTCGCTCTTACAAACGTGGGGCCTTTTGTTTTGTTGAATTGAGTCCTAAAGTGTTATTTATTTTTTGAATCAAGTTAGAGTCTACGCGTGGACTACAACATTCGTCTAATTTTCAGTTGCCTGATATTGGAAGCAGGTCGAGTCAGCAGTCACAGTACCTAAGTCAAACACCGCTAAAAATTTAACCTGTCTTAACCCTTTATGCCCCGACGGGAAAAAGTCCCGCTAGTATTATGGATCCTAAATGGCTGGAATCATGCTGAAGCCCCCAAGTACCAATCCTTGTACTTCGCTGAGAAGCCGACAGATGGTACTTACAATCGGAAACAGTTTTCTTGCGGGGCTTAAGGCGTAGGGAGCCTTAGACTAGGGATGCAACGAATAGTAATTTGGCCGAATACCGAATATTCGGCCAAACTCGAGGCCGAATATTCGGCTATTCGGCCGCCGAATAGTTAACTTGTTTTTGTTAATAATCAAAGCAAAAGTTGCATTTAAAGCACACTTTTGTATGATTATGAGTTCAATATAGATTATTAAAGATTTTAAAAAATAATTTGGTGTATTTTTTTTTTCTTTTTTTTTGAAAATGGTAGCATTAGTTCAAATTTCAAAAATAATCGGCCAAAAAATTACTAAAATGAAGACCAAAGAAGAATGTACCTCCTTACCAATTGTTCTCAAAGACCAAAGCTCTATATTTAAGCTTCTAAAAAAGTATTTCATAAAACTCTTCCAAATAAATAAGGGGAAAAAATAAACTGAAATAATTCAGCATGGAAATGTATCATACAGTTTTTCATTGTATTTAGTGTTAACATTTACCAAAATTAGTAGCAACAAACCATACTTCTCTGTGAGAAATGTTAATATTTGAAGGTATTCCAACAAAAAAAAATATATTTAGACAACTCATAGAATTTTATTCGTGTAGGCACCAAGACAAAAATCGATTGTTATCGTTCTTAGAACCTGAATTTGAAAAATCGAAATGGTTTAAGTAGTGAGAATTAAATTTCCGAACCTATCTTAACAGAGCAGAAAGTGAATTTCGGAACGAGATGCTCACTACATTTACCAAATGTAACGAACACTTATTTTCCAAATCTGGTAAAATTTTAAGAAAAGAAAAAGAAAGAGATCTATCTCCTAAAAATGTTTTCTGCATCATAATCTGTTTGCACAGAAAAAACTTAGCTTTATGATTTTCACAATTGCAAATATTACAAAGAATATTTTTGAAATGTTATGAATCTGAATTAACAATGCTATTTTTATATTTTAAATTCTCATATTCAATTTTTTTTTAATAAAAGATCGGGAAGGAAGCATATTTATATCATACTATTTCATTTTTTACGCATTTTATTTTGATAAAGAAAGAACTGACCATTGTTTCATGTATGATTTATGCTTAAACTTTATAAATTTAAATCTTTTATGTACAATAATTAGTTTCATAAAATAAGTATACCAACCCTTGTAATAAGATAGAAAAAGTATTTTGTTTTTCTGCTTTATTCTATGATTTTGTAGATTATTTTATGTATTAAGATGGTCAAGGTTTGTAGTACACCCAGTTTAAGTTGACAATAAAATTAGTGAATACCCTCAAAAATGACTAAGTATCATAGTATAACAAGATTGCACTTAAAATGCCCATTAAACATGATAATAATAATTAAAAATGTATAAAACTTTAAAATTGCGAAAATGAAATAATTTTTTTGCACAGTATTCGGCCAAGGCCGAATAGTTAAATAGGTATTCGGCCGAAGCCGAATATTCGGCGGAGGGGCCGAATAGGCCGAATATTCGTTGCATCACTACCTTAGACCGTACTGATTTTAAAAATTTGCTTAATTAATTTGGGGCATAAAGGGAATTCACACGTAACGGAAAATCCGAAGGATAGAGTTTCCCATCTAAAATTTCATCCGATTTTCCTCAAGGTCGATCGCACTGTATAGATGAGTAGGAGGTTTTCTTCAAGAGTATATTCCCGTAGCGTGTTGAAACTTGAGGCTCGGCTCAAGGCAGGCCTTCGGATTTTCCGGAGCGTGTGGAGGGCCCATTAAGCTTGACGAGTCTGCGTCTGTACTCCACTCGACCTGTTCAATTTTTTTTTTTTTCACGTTGCTACAGCGAACTGTAAACCCACCCTTTTTTCCAGCAATGGATCGTGCAAATGAGGCAAACCGTACTAACCAGTGCAATCCTACCCATGCTCCTACCGGGCCTGGTCATGCAGCTGCTTACGGCGGAAAAGGAGACAAGCCGGACTTGGACAACCGTTCCAACCAGTTGAATCCTAATAACCCTAAATACCAGGGGAAGTAGTCGGGCTGCTTTTTAGCGAAGTCTCTATGATATATGTATTTTGGCTCATTTTTCATTGTATTTGCCAGAAACATGAATAAAATATCCATCATTGGTTAGAAAGTCTCGTTTGTCACTCATTCTTTTCTTAAGTTTAACAACGAAAGTGACAGAGTATGTGTATGAATCTTTTGAAAAATTGTGTTGCATGTTTTCCACCTTTCAGATCCAAGCAGAAATGTATTTACTTAGAGAAAGGGCTAAGTCTTGGACCAGTTGGTACTGTTGTAGCTTTAGAAAAAATTATAATGCAAATCCGAATATTCTAGAATGCATCGAATAAAACTCAAAAAAGTAAGATGCAAGGAGCTCTGTTACCGAGTTAAAAATCCATTTTTTTCCCTAATTTTAATTTCACGCTCGAGTATTTTAAGCTATTGAAAATGAAGTTTAACGCTTCATTGGTAAAATCTTTTTTTTTTTTCCTAAAACCATCGTACTGGTACCTGCTACAAGGAATGTTTATTGTCGCCTGATGATAGTTGACGCAAAAGTTGTGGATTTGTTTTTATTTCAAATAAATAAATAATTTTTTTTTGTTTTGTTTTGTTATCTCGGAATTCAAATTATGTATTTCGCAATAACGAATTGCGATAGGTGTGTGTGTGTACTCCATCCCCACCATGTCTTGCATGGTGGTTGTGCGGACATCTCGCTGGGCCACCATGTTCTGCAGGAAGAGAGGTGGTGGAGACGTTGGCAGATTACCAATTTGAGAGAGGGAATGCACGACGTTTGAGGACCAAAAAAAAAAAAAAAAAAACTTGCAGCAATTTGTCATTACTCAGTATAAAAAAAATAGTAATCTTAACTAGCATGAATTTAAAAAGTCTCTAAACATCCAATTAGCATTTCAATTTTATCGTTTTTTTTTTTTTTTTTTTTCAAATAGTTTTCTTCAATTTATCTTTAAATAATGTTGGCAGCCTATGCAGTAGAGTTCATTCTATTAGGTCAATTTTAATTCGGAAGCTTTATTTCTAGAATTAATATTAATTTACAAAATGTTTTCAAAACACTTCGGATATGAAATGAAATCAATACATTACTAATAAGAGATGTCAAGAGACATAATGTGTTACGACAACGAAATGTTCTTCGGTAACTAGAATTATTTTCAGAAAATGGAGCGTAACAGCTCATTTACGGTTTTATGCTCTTCTTTAATATCGCAAATTAAGCTTTTTTTTTAATAGGAAAGAATCTTCATGGGAGAAGGAATTAAATGCTTCTGTGGTTTCAAGGTGATAATTGAAGTTTAAATTCAAGTTTGATCAATCTGGCAACGTCTTGAATGTAAATGAGATTCTACTTGAGTATTACAAAAAGCACAAAACAAAGATTCAAAAAATAATAACGATAATTATGAATGATATAGAACTTCTCGCGTCCTTTCAAGAAAAATGGGATCCCAAAAAGTTTTTTTAAAAAAATCCTGAATGTTATAAACAGGGTGTCCGCGCATATGGAAAGTCATGGATTTCAAATATGATCGAAATTGGTCATGGAAAGTCATTGATTTCAGCGAAAAATGTCCAAAAGTCATGGAAACTGACTGTTTATCATGGATTTTAGCGCTCCGGACCGATTGAAAATTTTCCCGCGATCTCGGAAGAACGAAAATACTTCCGCCTTCATTCTACTTCGTTATTGGGTGCAATCTGATTTGTCAATTACAATTTCCAACAAGTTGCATTATGTTGACTAATCAGATGAATTCTCAACGTAAAAACCGTGAGCGGCGAATTTTGTGTAACTGCGCATGTGCGCGGACTCCGTCATCTGATAAAATATGACCTTAAATGACAAAAAGATAGACTCGATGGTTTTTTTGATGTTTTTTCCCCCGGCATAGGCAGATTTGCCTTTTACATTTGGTCTCCTCCCCCCCCCCCTACCCGCTTCATTTGATTCCTTTTTCTTTTAAAACTTGTTTGAATCTTTTTCTTTCGAGGAGTTTTATGCAAAAGAAAAACAAATTAAAAAACGATGTTGAATTTTAAAGAATCGTGTAGGTAGGGGGAGGGGCAGGAACTCAACGAGTTCCGTTTTGAAGTCAGATTTCGCCTCACTCATATCAGGATCTAAACTTACAGTAAAATTTATGGACAGACAATTCATTGCTACATGAAAGTACGTTTGACGACAAGCACGGTGGGGAGGAGGGTGTCGATAGGAAAAGATCGTTTTTTGACCTCAAAAGCGAACGGACTTCTGTTGCTGTGAAACGCAGTCGCTTTTTGACCTCAAAAGCGAACGGACTTCTGTTGCTGTGAAACGCAGTCGCCATGTTTGGTCATTTGCTTTGCAGGATAGAATATTAAGTGCATAATTTTCCAAAAACAAAGCAGAGTTCGTTTTTTTTTTTTTTTTTTTAAGTCATGGAAAATAGTTCGCAAAAGTCATGGAATTGAAAAGTCCAGGTTGAGCAGATACCCTGTATAAAACTGTACATTGCATAACTACATGACAGAATCTTTCCTCAAATCATTTTATCCTTGAACTATTAACTTAACGCTCGAACAGCATTTTAATATACTCACTAGTAAGACTAAAAAAAATTTAAAATAAGACCTTTTCAGTAATGAACTTCATTTGGAAATTGGGTGCGTATAGTTGTGAAAGCGTCTCTTTTCTACAACAAATCTCAAGAAACATTCTTCATTTTCAAACCAAAATCATTGGAATTCGATCGACCATTTTTGATTATTAAAATTTTTTCGGTGTCGTATTGTAGTCTGTGGGCCAAGTGCAAATATCGTTCAGGTTCGTTTACCAATCTTAGGGACTACGAGAACTTGCTTGAAATCTATTAATATTGATGTACTCAATCGAAAAATCCAATGTTCCCAAGCGGAACTTGTCTCATTAAGTTTTAATTAGTAATTGAAACACGAACTCTTTCCTTGGCCTGGTCACTCTTTCACTAGAGACGTTGTCCCTAGGTGGCGCTATTGCACAAAATATTTGCAATCTAAAATTTTAATAAACAGTTTTTCAACCATAATTTTACTTTTTTACTCGATTTTACATTTCAAAATATATTAATACGTTTTGAATCACTCACTTTTTTCGCTGTGTGACTTAATATAAAATCAAAATCGAACATTGTATCAATCCGCCAGGCGCGTTTCAGATATTCTCATTCTTTATTTTTGATCAAAGAGCGCCAGTTCGCGCGGTTTCGTTTCGCGTCGCTGTCTTTTATGGCTTGATATCCCCTTTTGGCGATGTTTCACAAAGAGCAACTTTTAGTGGAACGACATTGTTGTATACCGTATTTTTTGCCGTATAAGACGCACCGTCTTGTACGGCATAAATTTAAGATTAATTAAAATTGGGGGATTTAATTTAAAATTGGGTGTGTCTTACACGGCGAAAAATACGGTAATATTGCGTTTTTTACGCTGCTATTTTGAATAACGTTTGATTTTTCAAAATTTTAATTAAATCTTATAAAATTGAGTGTTTATTGTTTTTGCTACATAACTTGCAGTCGTGAAAGGAGTTAGTGTAGGAGATATAGAGATTAAATAAGAACCAGTTTAGACATTTTTTGTTGCTGCTTTATTTCTAGAACATAAATTAACTATTACTGTTTTTCAGAAAAAAAAATCTTATAAAATCACAGGCCCGTCATTTGGGGGAGGGGGGGAGTCAATTCCTCTCCTTCCCGGCTTTGAAAAATCAATTTACACGTAAGCGGGCGTGGTTTTTGTCATTTTTGGTGCAATTTACATTGCGTATGCAGTGTTTGCCCCCGCTCCCCTGGAAAATTTGAAATAGCTTGTGAAAATACATATAGAATATATAAAAATATAAGGGACTGATTTGTTACCACGAATAAGTAAGTTTTGAACGACGTCAATCGTCGCCAAATATGATTCGTGACTTTTTCCGTCAATTTTGAGCTTTTAAAAGTAATGCATATTGTATGATGTGCTTTAATAAATGTAATTTAAAATTTTAAATGAAACCATTAAGATCATGACAGGACCTATAGTCTGTGGGCCAAGCACCGATATCGTTCAAGTTCGTTTACCAATTTTAGGGACTACGGGAACTTGCTTGAAATCAACTAATAGTGATGTACTCAATCGAAAAATCCAATGTTCCGAAGCAGACCTTGTCTCATTAAGTTTTAATTAGTAACTGAAATAGGGACTGTATTCCTTAGCCTGTTGGCTCATTCACAACAAAAATTGTCTCTAGGTGGCGCTGTTGCACAAAATATTTGCAATTTAAAATTTCAATAAACAGGTTTTTCTACCCTAGTTTTTCTTTTTCATACGATTTCATGTTGCAAAATACACTGAAGTGACAAAAGTCATGGGATACCTCTTAATATCGTGTCGGCCCTCCTTTTGCCCGGCGAAGTGCAACAACTCGACGTGGCATGGACTCAACAAGTCGTAGGAAGTCTTCTGCAGGAATATTGAGCCATGCTGTCTCGATAGACGTCCATAATTGTGAAAGCGTTGATGGGGCAGGATTTTGGGCACGAACAGACCTCTCGATGGTGTCCCATAAATGCTCAATGGGATTCATGTCGGGCGATCTAGGTGGCCAAATCATTCGTTGGAATTGTCCAGAATTTTCTTCAAACCAATTGCGAACAGTTGTGGCCCGGTGACATGGCGCATTGTCATCCATAAAAATCCCATCGTTGTTTGGGTACATGAAGTCCATGAATGGCTGCAAGTGATCTCCAAGTAGCTGCACATAAGCATTTCCAGTCAATGTTCGGTCCAGTCGCACTAGAGGACCAAGTCCATGCCATGAAAAAACAGCCCACACCATTACGGAGCCACCACCACTTGAACAGTGCCTTGCTGACAGTTTGGGTCCATGGCTTCGTGGGGTCTGCGCCACACTCGAACCCTACCATCGGCTCTTACCAGCTGAAATCGTGACTCATCGGACCAGGCCACGGTTTTCCATTCATCTAGGGACCAACCGATATGCTCACGTGCCCACGAGAGTCGCTGCAAGCGATGTCGTTCTGTCAGTAAAGGCACTCGAGTCGGTCTTCTGCTGGAATAGCCCAAGAAATCCAAATTTCTCCGCACAGTTCTAGCAGACACGTCCATTGTACGTCCCACATTGATTTCTACGGTGATTTGACGCAGTGTTGCTTGTCTGTTAGAATTTACGACTCTTTGCAGACGTCGC
>JAXGGA010023158.1:0-13871 GCA_038373865.1 Uloborus plumipes | reverse complement strand
ACTTTTCTGCATTTCATTGGTTTTTCAGATATATAGTTCATTTTGTGATTGCACGTTTTTTTTCTTCAGAGAAAAACAGCAATAAAGTAACTTTATTAATTATTATTTACGTTCGCATTTGTGCCACTATCACAAAATTTGAAGTACTCCTAAAGGTAAACATAGTTTACTAAAATTTTGGACAAATAATTCAGTGTATATAAAGGCCTAAATATAACGGTAAGACGAGCAAAAATACAAAAGCTACTTTTTTCCATAGATATCATTTACGTTCACGTTTTTATCAATATCACGAAATTTCAAGGCGTTTGCGCGACCTCTAAATATTAATGAATTTTGTCTTAATTTTGCACAAATAATCAGTGTATATAGTGGCACAAAATAAGAGGGTAAGACGCACAAAAATACAAAGTTTATTTTTTTCCATACATTTCTGAATCACCCTAATTTATCTAATATATAAAATTCTCGTGTCACAGTTTTCGTTGCCATACTCCTCCGAAACGGCTTGACCGATTTTGATGAAATTTTTTGTGCTTATCCAGTATCATATGAGAATCGGCCAACATCTATTTTTCATCCCCCTAAATGTTAGGGGTAGTCCACCCCTAAATTTTTTTTAAACGTTTCATGTCATTTAAAACAATATGTGTTATCGTAAATCCTTACTTCAATGAGCGACCCGATGGTCAAGTGGTTATGCGCGTCAGGTTGAAGTTCCTGATGGAATGAGATCGAATCCAGGCCCGCAAGGATTTTTTCGAAACAGTCCTTATGCAGGTACATCCCCTCATGTGGATCTACCCCATATTTTTTTATAGTACAAAATGACAGTTTTGGTCGGATCTTTGTTAAAATTGGCAATGGGGGTCCTTCGATACCGTAGAATTTTCTTATGGACGTTTGCGCCATTTTTGGGGGCTTTGAATCGATTGTGGCAATAAATGGTTTTTGATTTGTTGCACTTATATTATTTTTTCAAAAATTATATACACTATCAATTATATTATGTTAATTTTTGTACCTTTATAAAATTCTGTATTTTATACCTTGCATTTACGTCAAATTCAAGGTAAAATTAAAAGTCAAAAATTCTGAAGAAGATAAATATATGTTAAAAATTAACTATTTTTTGTGATTTTCATATTGGTTGTGACCAAAAAACATCATTACAAACAAATAAAATGTATCAAACACCATGAGTTTTGAGTTATTAATCAAAATCTGCTGTGTAAAGTTTTTTTTCACTGCGAGAGGGGGGGGGGGGGTATGAACGACCATTAAAGTGACACAAATTTTTAAAAAATAAAGGTTGGATCTCCAATTATCTTGCTTCGTAATTTGAACCCGCCCCGGCTGTGCAACGGTACGCGATTAGTCATTCAAAAATTAATGAAAAACGTGATCGAAGCCAGGATTTTAAATGGCAAGTTCAGAGGTGAAAATATACTCATACCACGGATTCCTATTATACCTACAGATGTGCCAATTCAATTCAAACGTATTCAGTTTCCGATTAGATTGGCATTTGCAATGACTATCAACAAATCCCAAGGTCAAACGATGTCTGTTTGTGGCTTAGATTTGAGAACACCATGTTTTTCACACGGACAATTATTCGTGGCATGCTCTCGAGTGGGTAAACCATCCAGTTTGTTTATGTTAGCTAAAGATGGACTAACAAAAAATATTGTTCACGCTATAGCATTAAGAGATTGATATTGTTTAATAGTGTTACTGTCGTAATTGTTTAATTAATGAGATATAATTTTAAGGAATAAATTATAATAACTTAAAAATAATGTTTGCCTTTTGTTATTTTTATATTCCCTCATCGTTCACCATGCTTATTTCACGCATATACCACATTCTTACATACATACAATATACACATTCTACCATACATACATACATACTTACAATAAGTAAGCTATTTTTTGTCTACACTAGAAATTACTAGGAAATTATTTATATGGCAAAACAACGTTTGCTAGTATATATATATATATATATCAGCTAGTATATATATATATATAGTCAGCTAGTATATATATATATATATATATATGGTTTTTTTTTTGGTGACATTTTTAGAATGGGGGCTTAGCCCCCCCAGACAGAAAAGTCTAACTCCGCCCATGGTGTGCCCACTATAGTAGTTTAAATATGTATAAAAATAAAACACATGCTTGACTATCGCCTTGTTCCAATAACAACCTCACTTGTTGTTGAGATCTTACCAGGTAGCACAAAAAAACGTTTTATAAACGTTTTTAATCCGTTGTCGCAACGTTAACAACCATTTTCAACTTTTAAAAAACGAAGTGTGCTACTTGGGTAGATGTTGGTACCGTTCCTTCAACTGCATTATTTGAATTCAGCTTTGTACATGGGCGCCCATAAGGGGGGGCTCGAGCCCCCCCTTGGAAATTGGTACTTTTTTTGCTTTTAGTACTATTTATTCTTAAAACATTTCTTCTTCACCCATCAATGAATAAGTTATTAAAAATGCCAAATTTTAATAACTCTAATCTGCACTGAAAGCGCCTTCAGAATTATAAAATTGTGTCTCTTCCTACATTCTTCCATAAAAAAACAAATGCAGATTCGCGTATGTCACCTGACGAAGCATTTGCATGGGAAACTCCCCCATGTCTGCGGACTAGCGGTTACAATAAAGAGTGGGCTGATCTGAAGATGACTAGACAACGCGGCATTTTTTGGCATTTAGAGAAAAAAAAAACTTTTTTTCTGTTTTACATTACAAAACAGCCGACAGAGTGGTATAGTGGTTAAGACGCTGGCCTCTTACGCCCAAAAGCGCGGGTTCGAACCCCGGCTCAGTCGGTGGATTTCATGATGCAGAAAATCGACAGCGCTCATGGGTTCGTATGATTTATGCGGCATGTAAAAAATCCCTCGAAGTACTTGTTTGGCTTATAGTATCTCGTGGCAAAATTAAATCCTAGTGCAGTTTCGCATCAAATAGAGCCCAGGTGCCTCCATCTAGTGGGGAAACTGGGCGTCAAAAATACTTGTGGCAATGGTATCCCACGATGGTGGTGCCGCATGAAATGAGTGGATGCCGCTTTGGGAATGCACTAGGTCTGCAAATGGCATGAAGCTAAACGCAGCCCATTTGAAACAAACAAACAAACAAACATTACAAAACATTTCGGGTTTCGGGGGGGGGGGGGGAGGAGACGGGCCCAGGCCTGTTCTAGAATCTTCGAAAATCATTAAATACCTTTTTGAAACTCCTTGAAAAATGTTTCAATTATATTTCTTATCGAATAAATAAATTATGAATAAACTGAATGACCTGAATATTACTCTTTCGCTAATCATTTTTTAAATCTATGCACTATTTCTTTTAAAGGATTTTATGCGTTTTATACTATTGGTCATTTTTTACTATTAAGTGCTGTTTCAGGCGGTGAGTTGGGAAACTGATCAAAAACTACTGTGTAACTAAACTGAAAATCGATGTAAGCAAGTGATGTCGTGTTTATCTTTTCTCCTCCCTTGTTCTTCCTGTCTGTCGATTAAAGTTAATCGTTTGTTAAACTACAAAAAAGAAAAAAAAATATTTCGATTGATCTTAATTTACAAAAGAATGCAGGACATTTAAAAATTTTTTGCTTAACTATTTTCCAACATATTTTGAAGTCCCAATTGCCCCATACAAGGCCTCATAATGCAAAATTGGAAAACTTTTTTTCAAAAATTTCCCCGGGGGAGGACCCCCGGACCCCCCCCCAAAATTACGAATATTCTACCCCACTTAAAAGAGTTCATTGCATCTTTCTTTTGATACCCCTACCCCAATAAAGGTCAAAACAAACAATTAAAGAAAAAAAAAAAACGCACAAGAAAAACAGCAAGGGGACGGAGGAATCAGTAAGAAAAAGACTCATAACACACAAAAATGTGTGCGTTCGGCCTTTGTGCGAAGTAAGCCCTTCCCGTAATTTTTTTCTGGATGCGACCTAGCGACGCACATGCATTATCTGTAAGCGGTCAAAATGTGTTTAGTAATCTCAAACAGAATTACGTTAGAGTGAATTACGAAAATTTATTACTTAACGAGTCTAGTATTTTCATATGCTTAGTAAATCAAACACACACGTGCACACACACATATATATATATATATCTTCTAACTGTAAATTATGAGGAAAATATCTGAGCCCCCCCTTTAAATTTCGCATATGGGCGCCCATAGCTTTGTAGAATGTTTTTCAGTGATTTGGTTGCCAAGGCTTCTTTCTTTGGCGAAAATAGGCCACTTTTGCTTTACTTCCTAACAATATTTCTTGGAGGAAGTTCACCGAACAAAAGCTGTTCTTTTAATTTTGGCTTTTTGAATTAGTTTAATTATTTTGTACTATAAGTTTATATATTTGTGTATAAAAGAAGGACAAATCAATATATTGTTGTTATTTTTGAATTAGTACATACGTACATGACAACAAAACACGAGTTAGTAAACAAAAAATATAATTATCTCTTTAGTATTCACTGAGCCTAATCGGATGCGAAAAGTGACCTATTTTACATCATGCATGTTTTAATATCCTGAAAATTTCATTTTTGCTGTTTTATCTTCAAAATTTTTGGAAGTTATTCCTGAAAATGTACTCTATGCAGTAGGTTAAAAACTAAATGTGTATTTCCATTTAATTTTCTGTAAATCAAAAGTTTTTATGATGATCACAGTCACGCGTCTTTTGAGAAAAACACTTAATAGCTAGTATCTGTAACTTTAAAGTGGAAGTTGCACCTTATTTTGTATGTAAAATGTTGCCTGGTGTCACTAGTACATAAAAATGGCAACGGAAAAGAAAATATTATTTGCACAATTTTTAAGGAATTTTCTAGAGCCGCTATATAGACAGGCCGACGCATCAAGCTTAAGTTTTACCACTTTGGATCCAACTTATGAACTTTGACTTTCAATTTTCATTGTTGCGGCGCTAGGGTTACCAGAAAAAGTTTCGAAACAATGCCAAGCTTTGTTAAATTCACGTGAAAAATTACCAAAACGCGATAACTCGCCAGAAAAGACAACCACTCACCAAAAAAAGACAACTCTCAATCACGTTCTGGATCCAAAGTGGTCAAACTTAATCTTGATGCGCCGGCTCGTCTATATAGGGGCCTTAGAATTTTCTAAAGAGCTTGACCCATTTTACCCCACCTGACCCTTTTAAAATTAATTGGTTTTAAGGCCCCTCTTCACAAAAAAGAACTATCGTAGTTAGGCTTAAAATGACTTCCTTCTTTGAACGAGGGGAGTGCTCGTCAACAAGAGATTGACACTTCATCTACCAATCGAGTGGACGAAGTGAGAATCAGCGCGAGCTGTCACTTTTGGGGAGGAAGGACCCCTCGGACCCCCTGTAGTGTAAAGCAATCAGAGAAATTGCAGCTCCGGGCGAAAGAGAAGCCGCAACTTTTCCGAACTAGTTTGGAAAATTCCCTCCGTTTGAACCGAACTGAGAAGAAAAAGTCAGGTAGCTTATTACGTTTGTGCATTCCTGTGATATGCTATACTTTTATTCGCTCCTAATGCTTGTAAATTTCACATCTAATACTTGTAAATTTTTGGAAGTTATACTTTTTTTTTCGGACATACCTTCCCAGGTTGTTTTTAAATAAAATATCGATGAATGAAATTTCCGCAATTATCTTCCAAAAATGATGCTCATAGTTTTTTTTCCCCCCATTGAAGATAAATTGAAGAATACAATTATTTGCAATCGGCTGATGAAAAAAGAAAACATAAGAGATATAAAAGCTACGTGTAAAACAGTGGTCTAGCTCTGGACATAGGCGTAGCGTGACGAAAGTTTTTTTTTAGAAAAGGGGGGGGGGGCACAAGCCTCGATTTCAAGAGTGCATGCGAAGCCCCTGTATTTTCACTTAGATTTTGCGTAAGAAAAACATGCGCTCTTTCTTTTCTGATGAATCCGTAATATAAAATAGAGAATACATATACAGGTAGTTATCAAAATAATGGAAACACTTGAGATTCTTAAGAAAAATCTACCGTTCATTGCAAAATACGCGATCAATTGTTCGTTAACTTTAGTCACACAAAATACAGACTTCACCGGACATTTCCACTTTCCACATTGAAATTAAATCACCCATGCATTTGGGGAACGACAAAAAGGGGGGTCGCAAGAAAAACCGCTTTTTGACCATAACTCTTCGAAAATAGCTCGAATAAGCTATAAATTTCAGTAATTGATTATCATACTATGTATAATTACTGTACAAATTTTTATGAACGTACCACTCTTACTTCCGAAGATATGAAACATTTTTTAAAAAACATCAATTTTATTTGATGGGTTTTTGCTCATAACACACAGAGTTTTTGATCAAACCTTATCAAAACTTCAGGAAAGATGATAAAATACAAGAGAAAGAACATACTAAAATGGTAAATAAAAATATTAAAAATCCGATGAGATATAAACGTTAAAAGGAAATAATTTTTCATGGCGCATGCGCAAATGACAGAAACTTATAACTACAAAAATATTGTACCCTGATTTATACTGCATCTTACAAAAAAAGTTCCAGTTGAATATCATGAAAATTGAAAAAGATATCAGTGATCTAGTGAGCTGTATTTCATTCATTCGCAGATAATACATAAATAGTGAGGAACTGTCCACAAAGAGCTATTTTTAAATTAAAGGTTATTGCGTCATCATTCAAAACCAACGTTTCAGGGGGTGTCCGGATACTTTTGGCCACCTACGTATAAGGTCTTTTTGGCCGAATAGGCGAAATGTGACTTCTATGCCGGATATAAATTTTCAAACTGCATACAATTTAACATTGAAAAAAAATGCTCGATTATCACCACACTATTTGTGGACAACCCCTCGTCATTTATCTATTGTCTGCGAATGAATGAATGACAGCTCACTAGATCGCTGATATCTTTATAAATTTTTACGATAGTCAACTGGAACTTTTTTTATAAGATGCAGTATAAACCAGGCTACAATATTTTTGTAGTTATAAATTTCTGTCGTTCGCGCATGTGCCGTGAAAAATTATTTCCTTTTAACGTTCATATCTCATCAGAGTTTTAATATTTTTATTTACCGTTTTAGTATGTTCTTTCTCTTGTATTTTGTCATCTTTCCTGAAATTTTGATAAGGTTTGATCAAAAACTCTGCGTGTTATGAGCAAAACCCTTCAAATAAAATTGCCGTTTTTTAAAAAATGTTTCATATCTTTGGAAGTATAAGTGGTACGTTCATAAAAATTTGTACAGTAATTATACATAGTATGCTAATTAATTACTGAAATTCATAGCTTATTCCGAGCTATTTTCGAAGAGTTATGGTCAAAAAGCGGTTTTTCTTCCGACCCCCCTTCTTGTCATCCCCCAAATGCATGAGTGATTTAATTTCAATGTGGAAATGTCCGGTGAAGTCTATATTTTGTATGACTAAAGTTAAAGAACAATTGATTGCTTATTTTGCGATGAACGGTAGATTTTTCTTATGAATCTCAAGTGTATCCATTATTTTGATAACTACCTGTATATGTGCGTACGGTACCTTATACAATACAATAGGATTTGGACGCAATTTGGCAGGGAGATACTTGGGCACTCGAGAAGGATCATAGGATGGTTTTTGAGC
Source organism: Uloborus plumipes (assembly GCA_038373865.1). Taxonomy (NCBI): domain Eukaryota; kingdom Metazoa; phylum Arthropoda; class Arachnida; order Araneae; family Uloboridae; genus Uloborus; species Uloborus plumipes. The sequence continues at coordinate 6,197 of JAXGGA010023158.1, read as the reverse complement.
GGAAAAAAGTACCGATCCGTTCAATGGCGTAGGAACTTTGTAAAAATAGGGAGAGATGGGAGTAGAACCCAATATTGACGCTACATTGGGAGGCGGGGGAGGGCAAGAATGCAAGAATCACTTTGCCACCCTTTACACACAAGCTCAATTTTAAAGTCATAAGTCACAAATATTAAAAAAACCTTTTGTGTATGAAAATAATTAAAAACATAACTAATATTTCTTTCGTGTGAAAGATGGGCAAGTTTAACTTTTACACTACTAATATAAACTTAATTTTAGATGCAATGTTCGCGCAAAAAAGGTAGCCTCAAATTTCTCCCTTGAAGTTTATTTCCAGAAAACTTGTAGACAGCAGTTTTTAAGCATGTAGTTATGATGTTTGAGTGTGTTTCAAAATACGCTAATAACACGAGCAACAGATAAATTTTTAAATATTTTACAAAAATTACAAATATGAACTACAATTGTTTTATATTCAAATGCAAACTCTTATGAGACATAGAATCACTTTTTGAAATGATTTTTTTTCCTTCAATTCTTTTCTCCCCTATGACTTTTAATTTTTCATTACAATTAATATTCATTGCCTTCTGAGATTTAAAGAAAAAAAAAATAATAATAAATGCTTTTTTTCTGCAGAAAAAATGATAAGCGAAGTAGCAGTTAAAAGCGCAAGTTTGAGAAAATCAGGGGCGACTTGACAGACGATGGTGTCCGGGAGAATACTTTATAGCTCCCCCAACCACACACACACAAATAAAGTTAGTTATATACACTTCAGTGCACACGTAAAATAGATATCGGTCTTTTTGACTCTGAAGTCATGCTAGCAACTGTGATGGGCTTATAATAATGTATATAAGTACCGACCATTTTTATATTCTAATTATTACACAGTTAAATACGTAATATGAAATCCATGGGTATAAAGAAAACATGAAATAAATATAATAAAGGAGGCTGGGGTGATAAGATACAAAAAAAAAAAAAAAAAAAAAACTAATAAAATGAAAGCCAAGATTTTAAATAATTTAAGTAAATACCTCATAATAACTGACATTAACTAACATCTAACACTATTCAAATCGTCTAATTGTTTTCATTACTTCAATTCCTACACCTTTACCAAAGCGAATTACTGAACCCAATCGTTAAAAAATGTATTTTAGGAATTGTATTTTAGAGCTCCAGGAGAGCTCTCCCGATTTCTGCCTTTCCAAAGCATCATTAAAGTTCGTCAAAATTTTAGGTTTCGAAAGGGGTGAGGAGGAGTCTTCAAACTCATTCCTTTATCAAACATCATCAAAGCTGACTCACACTTGCTTATGTAAGACTTCAATTTCGAAAACTTACCGGGGGGGGGGGAGGGCAGAGGCAAGCGACTGACATTTTTAGGGCAAAACAGTATGTATTTTGTAACATTCAAAAAAAAAAAAATATATACGTTGTGATATCGGGCTTTTCAACTGGATTATTATACCATTAAATTCAGCTTAAAAATTACAATAATCCAGGAGAAAAGATCGTTTTTACAACGTATATTTTGCTTTGAATGTGACAAAACACTTACAATTTTGCTTTATAAATAATAAAAAAATCATAAATATCAATAAATTTAAAAAATCAATAATCTTTAAAATTGCGCGTTGAATTGGCCTGTTGCGAGTTGTCCATTACTTTCCGATAAATGGCATAAAATAGCATTTTGAAAGCTTCAATTTCAACAAATTCCTGAAGAACCACCTTTAGACCTTTCTTTTTCGATCATTGACAGAGGAATACTAAAAAAAAGGAAGGAAAGGAAGAAAAAAACAAAATCATAAATCAGTTTATCAAATGGGGAGGATTCGATTTTGATAGGGTTCGGATGAGTGAGGTGGGGTGTAGTTTCTAAGTTTGGCCTAGGGCGTAAATAGACTTATCCGGCCCTGCCCCCCCCCCTGTCTTCCTCGAAAAAACAAAACCATGAGTTAGAGCAAGTGTGTGAACATGAACATCGATATTATTGAAAATATAATGGTGGCCCGGTAACCGCGGATAAGCGAATACGCGGATAATCGAAAAATAGGTAAAAAACGATATTAATTTATGTAAAAGCTAAAAAAAAAAGTGAATAACGCAAAGCATTCATTTAAATCGTAGATAAAAATGACAACACTGAATCTAAAAAGTATCTTGAATAGCCAAACACGACTAATAGCGCACTTTCATTTTTTTTAAATTCCGCTGATAATAGGGAGTTTACTGTTTATCATCACTTTTAAAAATAATTTTGATAAAAAGTGCAATTATGTAAAAAAATTCTAAATTGTAAATTTAGCAAAATCTCAATTTCTGGCGTCTTATTATGCCTCGGCACCTGGGGCGATTGCCACGCTCGCCCCTCTTTTCGATAACTCGACCTTGAAGAAACTGACTAATACTCGCGTTTCAAAATTAAATAAAACAGCTTTACCAACGCGCAAAGTTATGAGCTTTGGGCCAGTGAACTCCTAATCTAATTAGTAACTTATTAATAACTTACAAGACTCATTCGAGTTTCATTGATACAAATTATTGAAATCGGCCTACCGCCTACCAATCGTAACAATAAACGCAAAATATTTTTGAAGTCGCTTTTTCTCTATTTCCTTCAGTTTTTTGATCGTAGGAACAAGAACAAATTCAAACATAATTGATATTCAGAAGCAGAAGGAAAGATAAACATTGAAATTGAGTAATCTTATATTTATACAGACGTTAATCATCACGCACATACACGATCGTTTAAATTTAAAATATATTTGAGTTAGATTTTCCTCTATTGCTTTTACGTAAAAGTTATCAGAGAGTGGTTTATATAATTGTAGAGTACAGAGTGAGTTCTTTGTAACATTGAAACATGTGTAATTTAATTTGCGTATTTGTTATTTTTATTTAAAAAAAAAAAACATGTTTCTACATACTGGAAGGGAAAAAATGTCAATATTTTGCATTCGACAACATTGTAACAACGTTCATCAAATTGCGAATAAATATTTTGACTTGGAAATAGTCTCTGAATACTATACATACTATTTCGTTTCTGAACACGAACTGAGCTATGCAGATGTTTGCCAACTAACATGTGGATTCATTTTCAAAAGCAGGAGCATTCAGTCTTGAATAAAGGGAAAAGAGAGAAGTGGAACCACCCGGTAAGAGTAAGAGTCAGGGGGGGCTAATGGGTAGTTGTAAATCTTCACACCCCCTCAGAGGTTTCCCCGTTTCCCCTCGACAAGAAGAGAATCCGATGGAAGGCGTGGCTAAGGAAGAAAGTGAGCTTTTTTTGGAAATATTTTCAATAATTGGCGTCCTGTTTTGATTTAAAAATTGGTCGCATTTTCACAAACGAAGTCTCGGGAGAAAGCTGAAAATGTTTTGCGTGTCTGCTACAAGTTAAAATTTCGATAGCATGATTTGCTAACTTTTTATTGAGCGAAATGTGCAACAGTACCTTGTTTTTGACGAAATTCATTTTTTCACGATTTTTAAAAAATAGAGAAATGCAAATTTCAAAAAAGTAGAAAATACAAGACTCGGAAATAGGCTTGAAAAATACTCGAAAAAAAAATCGGAGTCAAAAACTTAAAAGGAAGTTGTAAAACCTTTAGTCAATTTTTCCCGTAGGTTAACATTGGATCTGAAGCTTTCAGACTCTGTGTGAAGAGAAGCCTTAAGCTATCTTGATGCCTTTCTTAACTTTATTTAACATAATTGAACTCCTAAAAGAAGATGCAAAAGGTGTTTTTCGAAAAAGAAGTAAGAAAAGCAATTTCGGAATTTTTGTCCAAAAATGGCCGCTGGAGGGGTTTGTGCGGGGGTTTCGAAATGGCTCCCCTTCTAAAAATGTTTATAAATACATTGTCTCTACGTACATACCAACTTTCATGATTTTATCACAATGCAATTTCCGGCTATATTTTCTACCATAGCCCCTCTACTACATGGAGGAAGACTAAAGCATAAATCTATATATTTTAAGATGACTGGCTCTGTATATTTGTAACCGATGGCTAGAAGGCCCCACAGTACCTAGAGACCTGAAACTTGGCACAAAAATTCAAATGTATCCCCGTGAAATGCACTTCGAAGGCCGAGTTCTAAATTTCGAATGAGTTATTTTTAAATTAATTAGTATCATTTTTAGTGTACCCGGCAAAATTTGGGAGGGGGGGGGAACTCCCCCTCCTACTCCATAGCATTATACATCGCTGGAAAGGGCTTTTTTTCTGAAAAAGAAAAGTTTTGGCACGTTTCTCTCCGTTAATTAGAACAGGAGATATTAATTTAGTAAATTTTCAAGGCTTAACGCTATACTAAACATTAGGGCCATTTATCAGACAAACTGCTCTTTCGTCTTTGAAGTTACACAGAGGTTTAAATTTGCGTATTAAGTTAAGCTTTGGAAATTCTCTACATTTGAGTGATTAATATCTCCTGTTACTTAACTTGATGTCTTTTTGATTTATTTGGCGAAGTGCTTTAAACTTTAACAGGACTTTTAGTGGAATTTGAAAGATTGTGGGGCACATTTGAGTTAAAGAATACATAATTACTTCCTTTTACGTAGTAAAGGAAGTATTGTGACCGCGAAAAAAAAATCACTCAAATTTGAGTCTAAATTTTGATTTTGCTCACCCCCGAATGAATGTTCAGTAGTTTTTTCGACCTGTCATCACGTGCATATGTACCTACCAACATATTAGTAGCCGAAAAATCATTTTCAACCACCCCCGAGTTAATTACGACGAGTTTTCTCGTGACGTCTGTATGTACGTGTGTGCGGATGTATGTATGTATGTGGGTCGCATAACTCAAAAACTATATGCCGTAGAAGCTTCTAGCTTGGTATGTAGGCTCTGAGGATGGTCTAGTTGTGCACCTCCCCTTGTGGTTGCATTCGAATGCCCCCAAGGGGGTGTTTTACCCCTTTTTTGGGGTAAATCAGTGTTAATTTCAATGCAGATGAATTGGCACGACCACTTGGCGATAAATCGCCAAGCTTTTGGTCGCCAAGTGTTTGACGCCAACTTGGCGACATGTCGCCAAGTTGGCGACAAATTTGGCGAATTTTTTTTTTTTTTTGAATTTGGGTTCAATTTGGCGCTATTGGCGATATTTTGCGAAAAATCCACTGAATGATGTTAAAATCGGCGATATTTAGAAAATGAATCATTGTAAAGCATTTGTTTTGCATTATTTCGTGGCAAACTATGAATGGAAATGTACGAATTGCTATCTTGCTCTGCTCACTCCTAGCACTATTTTAACACTAAGGCATCTACAAAGAAATTTACACGTAAAAGGGAGTAGTGTGGGACGCATACCAGATTTTTTAACTTCACTCTAGCCCTCTGAAGTAAACTTTATTCAGTTGACTTCCATTTAATGCACGGACATCGCCGTGCGGGTATTGCTAGTAAATAAATAAATGAAAGAAAAATCAAAAGATAAATACAAATAAAAAAGACAGAATAATTAAGTTGCTGTTCGGAGATATTTAATTGGAAGAGAAGAAAAAATTGCGAATAATAAGTAATGAACATTTTTGTCAGCTCATTGATTTTAAAACTTGTACCGCGTTTTCATAAAAAATAGACCAGATAAAAAGAATAAGACTAATAAGCATGTTTTTTCTAAAAGGAGACATAGTCCATAAACAAGCTCTAGTTAAGTACGTTGCTCAAAAGAATGCCTAACGACACGATAGCCATAAGATTGCTTTATCATTTGATTTAATGATAAGTTTAAATGCTAATACATATTAATTCTTGCACTTTAAAAAATGAAAAAAAAAAAAAAATCAGTAGTAATATAAAATCACTAGTAAACTGGACTTCCAAAAAGGTTTCTGCACTACAAAAACAGCTGCTGTACTAGAAGAAAATAACTATACTAAAATACAACTTAACTTGACACTGAACGTCAGTACGGGCAGAGCCAATAAGAGCTCTCAAGCTATCTCTCTAATTCGCTAAGTGGGCTGTGACGTTTTATCTAGCTCGTTTTTCTTAGGATCACGTGACGCTGACGTCACGATGCTGTTGTCAAGAAAGGTTGCAGGTGTAGTATAAAAATTCAAACTTACATATGCTTTTCTTTTCTAGTAACGGTAGAGCTTATTCTTTAGTAATACCGTCAATTTACCTGAAAAGTAACTGTCTCGTTACTAG
>JAXGGA010023157.1:0-13872 GCA_038373865.1 Uloborus plumipes | reverse complement strand
GCTGATGCTGAGAAACATAAAAGTAAAATGAAAAGCAATGCAAACCAATCCTTTTTAACTTTCAGCAGTCAGCCTGGAAGTAACTCCAGTGGAGTTGCAAAAGTAGTGTTAGTGTTAAAAAATCCCTCGAAGTGGATACCGACTACAGATGCTGACAAAATTCTCAAAGCAGAAGCAGTTAATAATTTTTCTTTTTCTTCGCTTGGGGATCTAGCAGAACTTTTCCATCTGTGTTTGAAGATTTTGCTTTTGCAATTGCAAAAGGGATAAAATTGTCTGAAAAAAGGGTTAGATATGTTGTTCATTTTGGTTTAGCATCATACTTTAAATCAAACATTTTTCGCGACATTGGCTCATCATATTATGTTTTACATTTTGACGAAGCGACCACAAGTCAAATAAAAAAAAACAATTTGATTTGCATGTCAGTTATTGGTCTGAAACAAAAAAAAAAGACATTGACAACTTTGCAATTGATGTTTATACATGGTTCAAACTTTCAGCAGCGAGGCGAGAAGATTTCCAATTGTTGCTTTTTCAATTTTTGTACAGCTTAGTGTTGTTTTTACAAGGTATGTTCTGAAAGATTGTCCATTTTGTTAGTCTTTATATCACAGGATCTTTGTTAAATTGTCTATTGATTTCAGAAATCAAGTATATTGTGCTTCTCATTAAAAACGCAAATATATATAATATGCTTATGAATCATAATGTATAACAATGTCCCAACCAGCATCTTAAGTTTGATTTCATAACTATCATAATTAATTAGAAAACACTTAGTTTGTTTAGCAAAAAGCATGTTAATTGTAATCTTAAATTATTGATTGCTCGACATGTCATGCATAGAATATGTTTTTGTTCTTTGACAAGTATATGTAATCTGCATAAAAATTTATTTATCTTTTATAATGAGACTTTTTTTGAGAACATTTAAAAAGCATTGAACTCTCTGGTGGGGGGGGGGGGGGGGAGTGTAGCAGCAGCGGTTGCGGATTTTATTTTTTTCTTCATATTTCTTAATGACATCTAATGGCTTCATCTGCTAGCTGGAGATCATAATTTTCATTGATCTTCAGGGTATAAAATTAGTATATTCAAGATACTTATTTCCAGAAAAAAAAAAGTCTAATTAGCCCTTCATATTACTACCATGTATGGTTATGTATTGTGGGTGCCACATGCTCTAAAAGCCGTGGCTGAATACTGTCCTGGAATTGTAATGAAAATTGTCCTGGAAATTTAAAATTTGAACTCTGAGCTCTGTTCATATGATTAATAAAGGAGCGATTCCATACCAAATCACCGAAAAAAAAAAAGTTGGTCGCACGACCGACTCGGATTTTTTTTTAATTTGGTACACAGATTGGTGGTATAGAGGTATGAAAAAGCCCAAAAGGAAAGTTACCTGCTCCACTTATTTTCTGAGATACATGCCCTCAAAGTTTGTCCGCCACGTCAAAATACTAAAAAAGTGATGTCATTTAATCATTTTTTATAAAAAATCGTACTCATGCAAAATAAAAGTGTTAGATATCTATGGAAACTAGTTACTTCAGACATTCTGAAAAAAAATACTAGAACGTTCATAATGAAAATTGCCAAGGTACAGGGCTCTTTGAAGTTGTCACCATAAAAACTTGATTTTGCAGATTTTGCTAAAATTCCGGCATTTATTACAAAAAAGGGCAAACAAAACCAAAGGTTTTCTCACTTTCTGGTAGTGTACAAGTCCTCCCTGTAAATTGCTACGCAATAAATTTTTTCGGTTTCTCACTCCTTCTTGGAAATATTTTAGCTTAAAGATAAGCCGTAAGGCAAAAAATGCGTTTTTGGCCATCTTGGCAGCCATTTTTCTCATAAAAGGGGAGCAGTAGAAACTTTATTTTTTTTTTAAACAAGCCACTGATATGTTAGCTATTCACAGGAAAAGAGTTTACTTTTGGTTATTTCTCCCATTAAGAGATATCCTGCTGACAGTATATGCATGTTTTTCGCGACGACCACATGCTTTTGTTCCCCCTCTCATGGACTTAAAATTAATTAAACCAAAAAATAATGATATATTTACTATTAGCTGTATTATCTACCCAATATGGCATGAAATTTAATTTATTAAATCATTGAACAATAAATTAGATAATTGATGAAAAAAAGAAAAAGTATTTCTCTGATGCCTGAGCATTATGCATTCATAATTATAAAGCACTAAATACTTTCTTGAGAAATTAATTAACATGAATGAGCTCTAAATATTTATATTATAAGCAATACCCAATCTTGTGATTGGGATACTCCTGCTTTTAATTGAAGAATTTCTTGAATATCACATGAATAGCAGGAAAATAAATGAGGTCTTTTCGTTTGATGTAGGATATTTTATGACAAATTTCATTTGATGGGCTACTAACTGAGCATGGTGATAAAGAGCTATTAATTTCAGCATCGAATTCCATTTTACCTTATCAACAGTTAAATATTTATAAAATAATAAACAAGGGTATCCTCCTGTTTATAGCCATCAATCAGGAACATCCAATAACAAGATTGGGTATTGCCTATGAGATAAATATTCGAAGCTCCTTTATTTAATTGATTTTTCAAGAAATTCTTTAGTACCTACCCCTTTATAACCTTGTTCTTTGTTGCAGTATTATTTTGTAGAAAATAGAATGTACGCTTTATAGTATCTGTGAACTAGTATTTTAGTGAGTAAACTTATTCTTGTCAGTTCTTATCAGTGCTCAACACATGTCAGTTTTGTAACGATCAGTATGGGAATAAATTAGTTGCACTAATTTTAATTCTTCAAGCATGGCTTTATACTAAATTATTTATTTAATTATTTTATAAATATTTAACTGTTAATAAGGTAAAATGGAATTCAATGCTGAAATTAATAGCTCTTTATCACCATGCTCAGTTAGTAGCCCATCAAATGAAATTTGTCATAAAGTATCCTACATCAAACGAAAAGACCTCATTTATTTTCCTGATATTCATGTGATATTCAAGAAATTCTTCAATTAAAAACAGGAGTATCCCAATCACAAGATTGGGTATTGCTTATAATATAACTATTTAGAGCTCATTCATGTTAATTAATTTCTCAAGAAAGTATTTAGTGCTTTATAATTATGAATGCATAATGCTCAGGCATCAGAGAAATACTTTTTCTTGTTTTCATCGATTATCTAATTTATTGTTCAATGATTTAATAAATTAAATTTCATGACCTATTGAGTAGATAATACAGCTAATAATAAATATATAATTATTTTTTGGTTTAATTTTAAGTCCATGAGAGGGGGAACAAAAGCATATGGTCGTCGCGAAAAACATGCATATACTGTCAGCAGGATATCTCTTAATGGGAGAAATAACCAAAAGTAAACTCTTTTCCTGTGAATAGCTAACATATCAGTGGCTTGTTTAAAAAAAAATTAAAGTTTCTACTGCTCCCCCTTTATGAGAAAAATGGCTGCCAAGATGGCCAAAAACGCATTTTTTGCCTTATGGCTTATTTTTAAGCTAAAATATTTCCAAGAAGGAGTGAGAAACCCAAAAAATTTATTGCGTAGCAATTTACAGGGAGGACCTGTACACTACCAGAAAGTGAGAAAACCTTTGGTTTTGTTTGCCTTTTTTTGTAATAAATGCCTGAATTTTAGTAAAATCTGCAAAATCAAGTTTTTGTGGTGACAACTTCAAAGAGCCCTGTACCTTGGCAATTTTCATTATGAACGTTCTAGTATTTTTTTTCAGAATGCCTGGAGTAACTAGTTTCCATAGATATCTAACACTTTTATTTTGCATGAGTACGATTTTTTATAAAAAATGATTAAATAACATCACTTTTTTAGTATTTTGACGTGGCGGACAAACTTTGAGGGCATGTATCTCAGAAAATAAGTGAAGCAGGTAACTTTCCTTTTGGGCTTTTTCATACCTCTATACCATCAATCTGTGTACCAAATTAAAAAAAAATCCGAGTCGGTCGTCCGACCCCCATTCGGTGATTTGGTATGGAATCGCTCAAAGGTATTATTATTGTATCTTAAATTTAGAGACTTGTGATTATTTTAATAAGGATCTTGATTCATGTACTGATTTTTACCAAAGATCATCATTTTAATGGAATTATTCTTGGAGTACTGCATTTAAACTTTATTTAAATGCAACAGTTATGACAATAACTACTTTTAGAAAGCCAAAAAGTAAAAATTAGAAGCTTTGAGTTCTTTATTGCAATCCTTTTTTCCCTGTTCTGTTCTTCATTTTTCCTCTACCTGATACACCTATAAGAAAATGGACATTTCTAAAATTAGGTATGGTTAAAGGCCGTCTTTGGACAGCTATTCAGATTGAGGGCCTAGCTCAATCAACTTGGTTTCGATCAAATATTTTATCCAACTGTAAAAATTCAAGAGGACATAGTCAATGAAGTAATCTACTTATATTAAAAACTGAGTATCTTTCTAACTATCTTTCTATCTTTCTTTCTATCTTTCTTTCTATCTTTCTTTCTATCTTTCTATGTCATGCTTCTTTCTCCTGAACGCCAATGACCTGAAAGTCGAACCAGGTACCGATAGATAGGTAATTTTTCAAGCTTCTTTAGTTTCAATTGATATAATTATACGATTTTAATTAGCGAAGATATCAATTAATAAGTAGTCAAGTTTAAAGCGAATAAGCCTAATAAATGATTAAATATGAAATCCATTTTTGCAAAACGTCGTTGCTATGAAACAGTGATAACAATGAGAATGAGAATTTAGAATGAAGGCTTAACTAAATCAAACACGAAACTCATAAGCGGGCCACTTACGTAGAATTTTTATCGCTAGCTACTGGTAATATTTTGAAACATTCATTTGTTGAAGAGCCATCTACTTATATTAAAAACTGAGTATCTATGTCTGCTTTTTTCCTTTGAGCGAGCTGAACTTAGGCAGGGATTCAAGTGAAACAGGCCATCGCAAATTACAATCGCTACTGGAAATGAATTACATTAGAACGTTTCTTGATAAAAACATCGTGACGTCAGCGTGACGTTTGCCTATAAAAAACGATCTAGATAAAACGTCACAGCCTACTTGGCGAATAAGAGAAGATCGCTAAGTACTTGTGAGCTCTTATTGGCTCCACCCGTAGTGACGTCATGGCAAGTTAAGTTGATGATAATGTAATTCACTTCCAGTAGCGATTGCAATTCGAAGCGATCGCAGTGCTGTTTCACTTGAATCCCTGCCTTACTGAAACTTTCCTCACCATCTTGAAGGCGTGAAGCATCTCAATAATTCGAATGATTTTTTTTATATAGGAAAAAAGTAAAGTCGTGAAGCGCCTGTAAGCGAGCCGCCTTGGCGGGAAGTAGTTTCTTTAAATTTTTTTCTCACTACTTTCAGGGCACGAAGTGCCCGTGCAACGCCGGGCCACGTGCGTGGTATGTCTTGAAATCGAATGAACATTAAATTATATCAAATAATATAACTTCAGAATGAGGTAAAAGTTAGAGAGGGGAGACGTTATGCATCAACATGCCGCAGGAAGCTAATCTAGCTGCCCTGGCAGCTAGTTTATCTTAAAATTTCATTTTAAAATTTTTACTATTCAATGCCAACCCTTCTCTTTATTTTGTATATTAGATAACCAATTTGTCAAGCAGGGTTGCTAAATATTTTTCTTATACATTTCCCGCTTATGTTGCAATATTTATGAGAGTTTTTGAAAATGCAGTTTAATATTATCATTTGTTTTATACTTTATTGAATCCCTTACCCAACAAAAAGATATTTGGCAGCCCTGGCTGATTGATAACCTACAGAGAAATTATTTAAAAAATGAGAAACACTTTTTCTTCATACTTAATAATGCAATATTACCAATTTGCCCCCAGGTAAAGATTCTTCTGTTGGGACTCTATTGGTATCCTGCTATCTTAACTTTGTTCATTATCTTTCTACTGCTGGATTTAAGGTATCCTTTTCTCAATGCTTAACTGCTTCTTATGTCAACTTTTTAACACAACTGCTGGGGTTGCCATTTATATTCCTGTTTCATGCATGAGCTTTTTATGATTACTTTGTCTTCTACCTGTTTTATGACTTTTTACTAATTTTATTGCTTTTGCAAAAGTTTCTTTGTTTTTTAAAACTGCTTATTCATCTGTTTAGTTTTTCACATTTTATTTTTTGGTTCTTTTTTAGGTGATTTAGCATATTCCTGTATTAAATTTATAATATCGAGTATTGGCCAAATTAACAAACATAAAATTAAAATTGTTCAAATCTTTTAATAAAAGTAATTTTCGAATATGAATCTCATGCACATTTCATTCAATTAAATACATACCTTAGATTCTTTAAGTCAACCCTCCTGCCTTTAGCAAAATATTTCAAAAAGTCAGAAGTCTGAAAGAAGTTGATCACTTAATTTTATATAGGTTGTGTCTTTTGAAATGTAAACCTTTTAAAAAATAAAATAAATAAATTGCTGTAAGCCTTTAAGATTGGAGCTGCGGATTCTAAGGATTCATTTCCACAATCATTGTGGTTGATAGAGAATTTTAAATTTCTGCAAGTTTTAGTTCTTCAAACCTAAAACTATTTTATTTGTGTCATTGGTAGAAAAAATATTTCTCTCCAGCAAGCAATCAATGATTGTGAAATGTTTATGCAAAATAATTATTAGTTATTGTACTTTTCTTGAGATTGTTGATGTTGTTCTTCTTTTTTCTCATAGCTTGAAAAACATTATTTTAGATTTGTTTGCTTTAACTGTTATTGTACAATTGTTTGTTTTTGTTTACACTGAACTTCCAACTGTACATAATAGTAAATATTCAAATGTACGAGAATAACTGAATAATGTTCCTATAAATGTTAGTAAGAAATAAACAAAAGTTCTCTTATCATGAAACTGACCTTAGAATCGTCCTTTCCTACGAAAAGAGAAAAGTTACTCCCTCTACAATACCCCCGCAATAATAACTAATTAGAAAGTTAGATATATTGCAAACAATAATACTGAAGAATCCTGAAACTCATTTAAATTTATGAATGCTTATTTACCAATCTGCCTATCATAATTTTAAAATTTTCATTCTTACCTTCATTTTTATCTGATGTGACATCACCATGTTGTAACAACGCCTCCTAAATACTAAATGCCTACTGCTTTCTGGTTTTTAGCACAGAGTAAAATTTCTCCCTTGGCTCACGAAGAACTGTCATCTATCGGAGTTTTTTGCAACAGAGAAATTAACGATTGGTTGATTTCTAAATTTAAATTTAAAAATTAACCAATCAAAAATTTAATTTGAATATTGTTTGGATTTTTCACCATAACGACGGTATCATCAGATTGCCGCAAGGTGGCTCTCAAAGTAGAACAACTGTCTCCCATATTGAGGTAAATATAGTAGGTATTTAGTATTTAGGGGGGTTGTCTGTAGAGGATCACTTACTGAAAGCTTGACAAGCGCCAAATATTTTGGAAGGCATTTTTGTAGTTAAAGAACAAAAAGACAATAGTGTGATGCACATTAAATGGTGCAATTAATTTAACATGCAATTCACACAATAGCCATCACATTGGGATTCAAAGCTCACTAGTATTTTTTATTATAACAAGGTGTTCTAGATAAAATTTTAAACTATTTCTTTCTAATGCTTTTCAGCTTTTTGAAAATTCAAATTTTGGTCTTCAGGGTTTTTTCTATTGATGCAGGAAACACCCACAGATTTGTAGGATCAGATTATCTTAATACTGAACAGATCATCAGCGTATGGTTAGTTGGAAGTTCAGTGTATTTGTGTGCGTTATACTCTTAAACTCATTTAAAATCATAAATATTTTAGACAGTGAACATGAAAAAGAATATGAAGGATGGCAACGACTATTAGACCAGAGGAATGGTGATTTAGATGATGATGAAGAAGATATTATATTTGAAACCAATTCCATTTCACAATTATAAAAGTTTATTAATTTATTTTCCTGATAAAAACTGCTCAATTATTTGTTGGTTTTTTTTTCCTTGTTAGAAATATGTTCTCAATGTTATTTAATTAACAAAATCAACATCTTATAGCATTTAAAATTTTTGGTATGATCGCATCATCTGTTATAGTGTATGTGGTTTACTTTTTTTTATAATGTCTCTAAAATTTCAAGGTTGATTCATTTTCTAAATTTATAAAAAAATAAGAGATGCTCTTTTTTATCATGCAAATTATTTTAACTAAAAATATAAACATCAATTTTAGAAAGCTACAAAGCTTGCAAGTAGTTTATGAGTTATAAAGAATCCTTTTTGGATAAATTTTCCTTTAAATGTTGTTTCTTGTAATCCCCAAAACACTTACCTGCAATTTTCTAAAATTTCACTTTTTTACCTTGTCGCTTATATTTTTACTTTTTAGCAGAAAAGATTTTGTTTCTTCAATAAGAATTCATTTTCTTCTATGAAATTAGCATTTAATAAATTATCCATTAACTAATCTGAATTTAATTCATTCTATTATTTATAAATTAATCTAGATTTTACTATTATGAATACCTTAAACTTTCATGTGGCAGTTCTCTTTTTTCTTTCAATGCTGTAAGTATAAGATTCTTCAGATTTTTTTCTTTTCTAATTCTACCTCCCCTTATATCCCCTCCCCCCTCAGCAGCACAAAAAATTGTTGACCCTGTACCATTGGTAGGCTGATCTTAAAAGAGGATTATCTAGAAATATATTTATTAAGGTTGAAATCATGAGGAAATCTCTTTTTGTTCTATTCACAGCAGCTATGTGTTCAATTGTGCAATCATTTTGCATTCCTGAGTGGATTTAAAACTTTGGTCTCCAGAGGGTTCAAAAAGAGGTTCAGAGGTCTCCAATCAACTTCAAACTGTACATGAATGTTTTTCAACATTTATTTTTATCTTTTCTTTTTTTAATTTATGTTTGTGTGTGTGAGTGTAAACAAAATACCAAAAATAGTACTCATAGTTTTATTCTGTCTAGAAACAGAACCAACCTAACTTTAATGCCTAATAACTAAAAATAAAATTTAGACCCGGTGATTATTTTAAATGTTTATTGAAGTTTGGAGGCATTTGTAATGTTTTTTAGCGGTCTAAACGATCATTCAGAGTGGGAGAAACTGCCACAATATGTCAAATTCATATCATTGCTTCACCCAGTACCGAAATAAACAGCTTCCACCAAACTACGCTAAGAATGATGATTTCAGTCATGAATTTCTCTCTTTCCGAGAAATTACTTTTTTACAAAATACGATTTTTCAGATGAAATTTAGTAAGTGATTTTTGAAAAATTAGGAATAAAAATAAGAATTTCATTTTAAAGTCATTGAATTTGTGCAAAGATGAATAAAACATTTTAGAATGTTTAAAAGCGCAAATCAGTAGGATTAAAAAGGCAAACTAGTTTTGAAGGCAATAGCCTCCTTTGTCAGTGCTTAGCACATAAGTGGAATGAACAGTGGACTAGAAAGTTTAAATTCAAAAGAACGTAAGTTAGACCGATCAGTTTTCAACATGTACTGAGCCATGATTGGATGTAGAGATAATAGAAAATGCAAATTCAAACCCATCAAATAAAATCAAAGAGATGTGCGAAGCTGCAAAAGACTCAAAAATTCAAATTCTTCATGAGTCTTATGCAGTTCCGCACTACCCTCCATTTTTACTTGATGGATTTAAATTTGCACTTTCTAATATCACTATGTCCAGTTGTAGCTCAGCAGTCTAACTCATGTTTCTTTTGTATTTAAACTCTCTCAATCCATTGTTCATTCCACTTATATGCTAGGCGCTGACAAAGGGGTTATTGCCTTCAAAACTAGTTAGCAGTAAAATAATTTCTTCTTTTTCATCAGCAAACAAAAAGTATGTTTCCATCTCCACCAGAAAGCATCCCCATAGTTTTATAGCTAGTGGTACCCCGTTGCAAATTTTGTCTCCTATAAAAATGTCAAGCTGTTTTAAAATTGAAATCTTAAGTCAATTTGCGCGTTCGTATTTTTAAGTATTTTCAGTTTTTTATTTTACGAGAATTTCCTCCTCACCCCCGTTTTCGGCAATCTCATACCTCTAGTTTGGGTTTAAGGTTTTGATAAATGAATGAGCCTACTTGTTAAGAATAATTGAAAAAAAAAAAATGTGTATGACATAAGCCTTTGTAAACTTACGACTGCATGTTCCATTTTGTAAAAGCCAAAACCATAAGTAATAAAATTGAATTTTAATGTAACTAAGAAATGTTTATCAGTACTTTCAAAATACTATGAATATTAACATTTCTAATTAATAGTTTCCATTCACTATGTTGCTTGTTATTGACTTATAAGAGTGTCTCTTATTGTTTTTTTAGTGAAAAATGAATTTGTTAAGTAAATCTTTTAGAGCCACTTTTCAGGACTTATTCTCTACAAGCATTGTAGCCCTCAACTTGTAGAGAAATGTCCAAGTCTAAACTTCTGTTTTGTCATAGAGCTGATTGTTTCCATGATGAATTTGATAATTATAAGCCTTTGAAAAAGTCTGCTTTGAAAACCTTGCTCTTTTTTTCGTTATAAGTACTCTGTACTTTTTATTTATTTATTTTTTATTAAGCAGAGAAGAATTTCAGACATGTAACAAACTTAATGCTATTTTTCATGAATTTGGTAATGATTCCTTGAGTACATTTGATCTTTGGTATTATATATCAATAAACTGTGGGCTTCTTTGACTTATTATACTGGATAGATTGAAAAAAATTTCAGATGTAATCTAGTCTCTTCTTCTTTAGTGCCATACTAAAGAAATATGTATTTTTAAAGCATGATTGTGATACTTTAGATTTAAAAACAGCAAGTTTGAGTAGTAGCTGTTTTCAAAGTAAGATGTATTTTTTATACTTTTAATGCATTGAATGATGAAAGCTTTTAAAGAATTGAATAATAAAAGCTATAATAAACCAATTTTTGAATTGCAGTTGTTTTCAATATATTTTGTAGCTTTTTTACATGTAAGTGTACTTCAATTAAATTTTAAAATCAGCAGTTGTATAAATGATAAGTTAAGAAAAATGTAGTGAGTTAATATTTTTTAATATTAAAATTTGTTTTTCGGAATGTGTTTAACTTAGTGTAAATGCAAGTTTATATGTAGTATTCTTTGTTTCAAGAATAGGAATTTTAACTTATAATAGATAACTTTTAGTCAATAATTTGGTTGTCTTGTTCAGTCTTGAGCATTTTGTTAATTCCTTTTGACTGTCCATTAAAATAATATTTTATTATTGGACCAATTTATTGTTAATTTGATTAGAATTATTTTAGCTTAACATTTCAAATCTAGTCTTTAACTGTGATTCAGTTGCAAACTTCATAAATATGTAAAATATTTGTCATTGTAAGATTTAATAAAAAATGTTTATACTAATTTTACCAGTTGTGTTTTTTTTTTTTTTTTTTTCCAAGATTAAAAAATTATATATTTCATTTCACTCCCTCAGTCCTTTTAGCAAAGATTAGTACAGATACTTATGGTTGGTTTTATGATTTTATATGCGCATTTAGAGTGCTATAATATCAGTTAATAACATTTACTTATCAAGCACTCCCTCCTTAAATAGTACCAAAGTAATTTCAAAAAGGCAGAGTTTACTCACTCTTAAGCCCCACTCTATTTTGGAAGGACTCTTACACCAATGTACCAGAGAGATCAGCTTACTTTCTAAAGAGTTCACCATTCATTATCTATGAGGTAACTCGATGCGATTACTGGTGGAAGAGTTTTTACAAAATAGGGCTTAACTTAAGAATAGGGAAATCATGGATTTTTGAAACTAATTTTGTTACTTATTTAAGGAGAAGATAATTGGTAAGTGTCTTAACAAAATTGTAAAATCATCAGTTGCAATATATTACAGCTAAAAACTTTCGTTATCTGATCGACACAATCACAAAAAATGAGGACCCGAGGATAATCTTTATCCTCTGTAGGTAGAGGATAATCTTTATCCTTGGGTCTTCATTTTTTCAATCTTGGTACTTCCTTTTCTGCTTGCTATTGGTTAATAATACACTTATGGCCAGCATTAATAATTAAAGTAAGTAAACCTGCAAGTCTCAAAAGATTTAAATGTGTTAGTCTGATTTTCTGTTTCAAGTGGAAAAACATGTGCTATAAGACTGACCAGTAGCGTACATAGACTTAAGGGAGCCCCCCACCCCCGTTAAACAAAAAACTAATTTCCTTGTGTAACTCAAAGATATTTTCCTGGATCGTGCACCCCACTCCCCGGGCCACAGGGGTTGCTTGTATGTTATGTACCCCACTGGGTCTATACATAGTATAGTAATAAAAAATGCATCCAAAAAAAGTTGGGACTGAAACACACATTGTTTCTGAAAACAGGCTATTTTTCACGTGAATGATGTTAAGCCACTTTAGTTGACTATCTTTTACAAAATCATTATTAAAGGTACCGTACACGTTCTACCGTAAACGTATTGCTACCGTAACACGTTCAAAACAAGTACTTTGACAGTAGAATTTTAAGTACGATCTCTTGAATTATTTTTGTTTAGATTTATATCACCTTAAAATCTACGGAAAAGTTTTCACCATGCTTTATCAAGAGATTACATGTGCGTGTACTAACCAAAAGCTAATGAGCTCAAACTCACGAAAATGCTAGAATGCATTAACAACTAAAAGTACTTTAAGCTTCCAAACTTTCAGATCTCTAGTCTAGTTCTTTTTGCAACATATAAGCCTATACATGGCAATTCGTTTCACAATGCGAATCAACCATTCCCTCCCCCCCCCTATTTTTTTTTTTTTTTTTTCATGGATCCTAGATCTTTAGGATTTGGATCTTGAAAGCTGAAAATTTGCTTAGGTTAGTTGCAAAGACATGTTTTCACCTCTATAAAATTTCATCCAAATCGGAGGTGGTCGGAGTCGGCATAATTTTTAATGACTCGAACTCCTGTGCGCCAAAATCCGTCAGACTCCAACTTCACAGCCCTGCTTAATACTGCAGTTTTTAGACTTCAGTTTTAAAACATTTCCGGGAGAGGACCCTCGATTACAATCTCTCTTTCAACTTACTTGAAAAATGGCCTACATTTGCGTTACAAAGGCAACAAAAAATTATTTTAAGAAAGAAAAGTCCTCCAATAACTGTTAGTTAAGTTGCATTTTATAAGACTCCAATTTATATTAAAAAAAAAAGTATTAGTCTTCCGACACTTCTTTTGAGGTCACCAAAGGAAGTTTTTAGTTCTTTATCTCTATATATTAAAAAAACTAAGCTCAAAGATATTGGGGAAAAAATGGTGGCTGGCCTTCGTCCGGGCGGCTACATAGCACCTACACAGCGGCGTACGCAGACAAATCATTTCAGTGGGGGCTGAGCCAAAACTCTTTGAAAGGAGGGAGCGGAGCACCTCATAAAATGTAGCTAAGAATAGTAAATGTTTTGAATTTCTGACATCAATGCTAATTTCAGATGACAAAAATACATCATTAAAGAATTTTTTTGTCATTATTATAATTATTGTTGAGAAGTAAAGCGTTTTAATGAAAATAGAAAATGATAAAATTGAAATTTGAAAAATTTTCTTTGTTGAAGAAGGTATTCCTTAAACAAGTCATGCAATATTTTTACAAATTTGAGCTAATATATAGCATTAATTTTGCCATTTGTTTTACTATATCTCTAATATCGGGTTTTAATCACACATTTGTTGATGTTTATACAGGGTGTCCACTTCAATCGTGGACCAATAGCTAATTTCTAAACCGTTAGAGAGAAGCATTTAGTTTATTTAGGAAAAAATCTCCAAATTACGAAAGGAA
>JAXGGA010023156.1:0-13875 GCA_038373865.1 Uloborus plumipes | reverse complement strand
GCTCTCCTATACGGTTCCATCTTTCACCCGCGCTGCTCGTTGAATTGAGGGTGCCAGTTTTTCACCCAAGCCAAGGGTGAAATCTCGGCACCTTACTGGGTGCCGCTCCTGTTACAAGCGTTTCACCCCGGAAAGGTGCCAATTGCAACCATTAGTTTTAACAGTGTATAATTCACCGATTTAACCGTAATTTCAATGTAAAATTGGTCTCCAAATCTAAATTTATTAACATAGGGAACCGATTGTATCAGGTAGATCAGCCACAACCATTCTTCCATGATTTTAATGTGAACATTGAAAGGAAAGAAATATAATGTCTTTCGTACCATCTCTTTGAAGCGATTACAATCTAACAGTGACCCTCAAATAATCAAGATTTCACTGGCCGGGAAGTTTGGAAAATTTCCCGGTTAACTGAACAGCGGTGTTACAGAAAATGTCAGAATGGAACTATTATTATTAAAAATTTAGTGATGGCGGCATTAAATACATGTTTTAAACATGCAATAAAATACGCTTTAAACTGCAAACAACTACTGTTCCTTCCCAGACCGTTTTATTTTTCTTTGAGTTGGAGAAAGTAGTGTTTCACTGGCTGGGAGGTTTGGTAAATTTCCTGATTGTCGCCAAACTTTACGACGCCAAATGCGAAGAGGAACTGAATAGACATCCCTAAATTTTTAACAATGATAGTTCCATTGTGACATTTTCGGGAACCCCGAATTTTGAGGAAGTCAACTTAATAAATTTAAATTCACTTTAACCTCCTCTGAAGAAAAAATATTATATCCTTTAGTTCAAATGCGCTCCACAACCTTTTAAATTCCACTTAAAGTCATGTTAAAGTTTAAATCAATTCGCCAAATAAATATAAGAGACAGAAAGTTAAGTAAGTAACAGGAGATATTAATTAATCAAATTGAATAAATTTTCAAGGCTTAAATCTATACGCAAATTTAAACCACAAAGTAACTTCAGGGACAAAAGAGCAGCTGATCAGGAAAATGGATCTAGTGTTTCAGTTCTGCGTAGAGTTAGGCCTTGAAAATTGACTAAATTTGATTAATTAATATCTCCTGTCCTAATTAACGGACAGAAACGTGCTAAAACTTTTCTTTTTCAGAAAAAAAACCCTTTCCAACGATATATAATGTTTTGGGGTGGGGCGAGGTTTTCCCCCCTCAATTATGGCGGATACACCAAAAATGAGACTAATTAATTAATTTAAAAATAACTAATTCGAAATTAAAAATTTGGGCTTCGAGGTGCACGAGGGCGGGGTATGTTCGAATTTTTGAGCCAAGTTTCAGGTCTGTAGGTGCTGTGGGGGCTTCTGGCCAGCGGTTACAAACGTACAAACGACAAACGAACACCGTCATCTTTATATATATAGATTTAGTTATTTAAAAATATTTTCACCATTATGAAAACAACCCTTTATTTTTAACCCAATAACAATGTAATAATTCAAATTATATTCAACCGTTATTTAATTGTGTTAAGTACAATTTTACTAATTTAACTGTAAGAAATTTCTGAAAAATGTTGCACAAAAGTGCAAAAAACATTTTTGTGGGTTTATTAGTTTATGATTAAAGTTTAATTTTTATGATTCTACTACATGATTAATTGAAAAAAAATCCTTTAATGAATAACAGTGTAAAAAAGTCATGATTAAAAAAAAATAAATCAGATTTATTTGATTCAAAGCATTTTTTTGTATTTAATTTGGATTAAAGAAAATAAAATAAATAAACGACTAAAACTTTTGTTATGAATTACTTTGCAGTTATAAATATAATTAACTTGATGTTTAAAAATGTTCACAACTATTATATTTTGAGTGTTACTTCGCCAAAAAGCTTTTATAACATGATGCAAAACAATTTAATACACATGCATATGATTCACAAATTTAAAATAGATGGCATAGTAGTGCATTATAAATGCATAAAAACAGGAAAACAAATAAATTGGTCATTGCTATTTCTATAGGCTGACTTCTTTTGCATTGAAAGTTGTTTTTTTTCTAACCTTGAAACAACTTATCTACTGTTTTTTCTTTATAAATAAAGATGGAATTTTAAAATCAGACAGCTACCCATTTTTATTTGGCCGCTTTCTGGTGAAAGTATAACTCACTGCTTATGTTTAAGCAAGGACTTATACAAGGGAGGGGATATGGGGGCGATCGCCCCTCCCTTGAGGGACTCTTCTCCACAGTTTTTAGATATTTGAAGTTCAAAAAAGGCAGTTTTAGTTGATCTTTGATGATATTAAGGGAAAGGATAGGGATTCGGGGCTCTGATCTGGAAGTTTTTCGAAATGGAAGACAAAAACATTTGTAATCAATATGTGTTAACAAGGATACATGCCGAAAAAAATGGGTAAGAAAGAAAAAAAAACCAATCGCCCTACCCTTGGAACATTTCTGGATCCGCCCTTGTGTTTAAGTATAATTAAACTGTTTATTTAATGTATAATTATAGTAAAAAAATTCTATAAACTACTACAATTCATGATTATTTTTTAAATAGTTTTTCTTTTTCAGAGTATGCTTTAAATTTTTTTGCAATAATTCATAATTGAAACAATATTAATTTTAAATTTCCTTTTTCAAATTTGTTACAAAAATGCTCCCATTATAGCAAAACAGGCCTTTTTTAGAACTTTTCTGTACACTTATTATTATTATTATTTTAGCTTAGTACTTTAAAATTTCCTTTATGTTTTCTGAAGAAAACCCTGAATACAGTGCATACTAATGTAAAATAATCAACTTATTTAAAATTTTCTTTGAATAAAATTTTTTAAATCTGGGTGAGTAGAGAGAATTTGAATAGATTTGACTTTTCATGTATATTTTCATTTTTCTCTTGCAGTTTTAGTTTTTCAAATATATAAATTTGGAGTTAAAATATCTTCTTTTAAAGATAAAAAAATATTCAGATTTTAGAAAATCCTTCAAAAATATAAGGCAAGTTGAACAAGCTCATGGGAGCAATTTTTTGAATATTGCATTGCCTGGGGTGAGCGCAGAGGTGCTTACTGCTTATAAGTTAAAGACTTTATAAATTGCGGATTTAGCGCATACCCCTTCCTTTCTTCAAGTCTTACCACCTTTTTAACAAAATAAACTACTTTTAAGAAAAGAAGAGTAAAATAACTAACATCTTTCAAAAATGATCGGAAATATGTCCCTCTTCCAAAATTATCAACAGAATGAATTCAAATTGAAATAGTTTAATTTTTATGATCCCTAAGTCCCCTCTGATAGTGTAATTAGTATTTTTTTTAGCTTAAAAGATTTAGGAAATACATTTTCAGTTTTCAGGTTCACCAAATTCTTAGAAACATTTTTGTTGCAGAGCAATCATATGCAAGAACATAATACAGTATAAAATTCTCCCTCGAACTATTTTATGGCTCATTTTAGCCTTCACCAAGGCTGTGGAATGTAAGGCGAATTGATTTTGGACACAGGAGTCAGTCTTTCAATTAAAATGCTTTAAAATTTCAGGAGTCTACCATTGTCCCTTCAAATCCACAACTCTGCCAGGGCTCCGGAGTTTGAGTTAAAGCAGTGGTGTAGCTGGGGGGGGGGGGGGGCTCTCTTGATTTATTTTATTTTCCTTTAGTGTCCTCCTACTTTATAAAATTTTAACACAAGTCTTCCCCCACTCTTTTTTTTTTCTCATGCTTCTGTAAGCGTCCCTCCACTTTTTTCTGGAACTACACAGTGAAATTGAATGTTTTAAACTTCCAGGAGCAGGAGCTTTATTTTCCCCCCAACTTCACATATTATGAACCTTGAAAAGAAAACCTTGTTTTCATATAGCATTATGTACTGTCGTCCCCGCTTAATCGGGTAACGGATAAACGAATACCCCGCTTATACGAATAAAATATCTCGCAACCGATGCCATAGACGTAATGTTAAAGATCCCCGCTTAATCGAATAATATTTCTTGGAACTGACGGTATTCATTTAAATGGGGCCGACAGTAATTGTAAATGAATGGGTTGCAACCATATTACATAATGAAGAAAATCACATACCAATGTGCCTGTCACTTTAATCTCTATATATCTAAAATGTGCTGATTTGATCTACTTCTATGCAATTCGCAAGGTTTTTCTCTCCTAATTAGTGCTTTTGTTGTATATTTTTCGCTAGGGCCTCCATGAGGTACGAGAACATGTCGAAGGAGGATTTGACTGACAGGTTGGGCTGTCTTAGCTTTAGCTAATAGCACCATGATATTGCTTGTCATGACAAATATATGTTTGATAAAACATGTTATCATTGTTTTCATGCTATTTTTTTTTCTCATATTATTCTTTAACTTTTGAAAATTCGCTTTTTTTTTCTACATTGGCAGGTAGGTAAACTGCACGAAAGAAAAATATTCCCTTCAACTTAAAATTGAATATCTTCTGAAATTTAAGAATTACCGCGTATTGTTAAGTGAAACATTTTAATAAGATGAGATCAATATAAAATGATGAGAGGTTTGTAACTATAAGGCTGTTTGAGCTCATTTTTATAGTTAGAGTTATTATTCAAATGAGTACCTAGAATGATAAGAGAATATGAAAAATACATAGAATAGTTAGCCAGGGCGGGCGACAGGGGGGGGGGGCAAAGGGGGCAAATGCATAGGGGCCCGGATTCTCGGGGGGCCCGAATCGATGGGAAAAGAAAAAAAAATAGGGTGATTCGCCAGTAGTTGACCACCAGCCAGTAATTGACCACTCGAGCACGTACAAAACAGGAATAAATACACAAATACAGTGAAACCTTGCTTAACGGACACCCCTCATTACGGACAGTTTATTTTACTCTCGTCGTTTGCTTTAAAATGTCGTTCGTTGTGAAAAAAAATTATAGAATAAATTAAAATGCTTTACATCTGTTTTTTTTTTTTTTTTTACCAAAACGTGCTGAACCCGCTACCGCCCAGCGATCTATTTATAATCACCAACTTTTGAAACCTCCCCCCCCCCCCCCCCACTGCAGACGACGCCTTATCGTTATTTTTTCTTTCTTTCTTTTTTTTAGTTACATTTTTATTGACTGGTTTCTTTACACGTGTGGCTGCAGCCCCGAATAAGTTTTGAACCTTTTTTTTCCTTAATCAGTCCATCAGGTTCCGTCTGAAGTTGAAAAATTGGGGATCTATAAATAGATCACTGGGCGACAACGGGTTGATGTGTGAAGAATGATTAGTTTTGCTTCATTCTAAACCAATGAAAATTCGGAGTGTGGTGGCGCTGGCGTGCGGCTGCAGTGGCGGCTCCAGAGGGGGGCCATGGGGGCCATGGCCCCCCCCGAGAGCCAAGGGTTTTTTTTTTTTTTTAGTGATTCTTTAAAATTAATTTAACGTTTTCTTGAATTTGATATTGGAGAAAATTTTCATATTTTATTCTGGTCACTTCCGATCAATCGAAATCTGGTCAGTGGCGCCTCCCGGAGGAGGGGGGGGGGCATGCCCCTCCATCGAGCCAAAATGATCTTTTTAATACAGAATAAAGTTGATTTTTTAAAAAAAATCCCATTAACGTTTTCTTAAATTTTATATTAGAGAAAATTTTCAAATTTTTTTATGGTCAGTGGCACCTCCCGGGGGAGGGGGGCCATGCCCCTCCATCGAGCCAAAATGATGTTTTTTTTAATACAGAATAAAGTTAATTTTAAAAAAATCCCATTAACGTTTTCTTAAATTTTATATTAGAGAAATTTTTCATATTTTATTCTGGTCAGTGGTGACTCCCGAGGAGGGGGGCATGGGGGCCATGCATCCCCCTTGAGAGCGAAAATGATCTTTTTAAATACAGAATAAAGTTGATTTAAAAAAAGTAAATTCCATTAACGGTCTCTTAAATTTTATATTAGAGAAATTTTTCATATTTTATTATGGTCGGTGGTGGCTCCCGGGGGGGGGCATGGGGGCCATGCCTCCTCTCCCTCGAGAGCCAAAATGATTTTTTTAAATACAGAATAAAGTTGATTTGAAAAAAAAAATCCATTAACGTTTTCTAAATTTTTATATCAGATAATTTTTTTATATTTTGTTCTGGTCACTTCTGATCGAGTTCTGGTCAGTGGCGGCTCCGGGAAGGGGGGGGGGCATGCCTCTCCCTCGAGAGCCTAAATGATTTTTTTTTAAATACAGTTGATTTTTAAAAAAAATCCCACAATCGTTTTCTTAAAATGTTTATTAGGGAAATTTTTGACATTTTATTCTGGACACTTTCACTTCCGATCAAAGTCTATTCTCTGTTCCGTATTCATCCAAAATTAATACATGAATCATTTGGACTCAGTGGCGGTTCCAGGGAGGTCCATGACGGTGATCCCCCCTCCCCCCTTTCTCCCGTGCATAATCGAGTATATTCTTTTTTTTTTAGAGAACAGAGTTGATTATCTAAAATTACATTCGCAATATCTTAACTTTTACATGAAAGTAATTTTTTATGCTTTATTCTTGTCTCTTCCGATCGAGATCTGGACTCCGGTCATTTAAATTTTGACCAACGTTTTTGGAACCACCTGTACGCTTCTTTTTCATTTTTACTTAGAATTGCTTTTATCACATTGCGAACTTAACATCTGGTTTATGTTTTTTATATTTTGTGTGGAAAATGGGCCACAATGAAAATGCTACTGAATATCACAGGAAAAACGTTATTATTATTTGATTTATTTATTTGTTTCATCCTTAAATTTTGCGAAAATTGAAGTTTTCATAACCGATTCATATCAAATAAATGAAAAAAGCCTATCTGGAAAGGGATTCCGTCATCTCCCCTCCCCCTCTCACCCGAAAAAAAAATCCTCAGCAGGAAATCATAAACTCTAAAAATGTGAATAAAATAATAAATATTATTTTTAATTAATACTTTTGTAAATATTAAACAATTGAAATTTCAAGAAAGGCCAAAAAAGGGGGAGAAATCAAACTATCATTCACAGTGAAGCACATTTGAGTTTTTTTAAAAAAGAAAATGAAGTTATTTTTTTCCTGTCTCTCTCTCTCGAGGTTAGTTAAAATTCTTAAGCACTAGAACGCAGTCTATTCAGAGTGCTCTGTCTGGATCCCAAGCAGCTTATCTCCTCGAGGTATTTTTGCAGCCAAATCATGTGGAAAACGGTGGAAAACACGGCTCCAATCAACCCGATGTCACAACCATACACTAGTACAATCGACGCTTAATTTATTAGGTCCTTTGTCGGTTCCTCCGGTAGTTCTTTTCGTTCTGTGTGTTAACGGTTTTATTTATTTTTTCGTCCGTAGGTTGATTATCTCCGACAACACAAGATCAGTAAACACATTCGTAGAAAATGTACTCGGTGTGAAATTCGTAGTCGAATTTCTCTGGGAAACCGATAACATTGTCAATGAAGGGGTCTGTGAATGCGGGAATCCCTCAATCAGCAAACGTTTCGTTAATGGATTTGCGCCCTCAAACCAAAAAGGGGATGTCCATCATAAAACATGTTTCGTTCACAGAAAGAAGCAATGGAGTCATTTCACGTGGCGTCACGAGTCACGTGATGAACTTGTTTGCCTTTAGGAGCATTCGTTTTTCAAGTGAGTGATTCCGTACCGCTCACCGAATGGGGGTTGCATGACCGATTCGGATTTTCTTTAAATTTTACACACAGGTTGATTACATAGAGGCATGAAAAAGTCCAAATTTTTAGGTTCCTGCTCCACTTATTTTCTGAGATACAGGCCCTCAAAGTTGGTCCGCCCACCCAAAATACAAAGAAACTGATGTTACTTAATCATTTTTCCAAAAAATTCTACTCATGCAATATAAAAGTGTTATATGTCTGTGGAAACTAGTTACTGCAGGCACTCAGAAAAAAAATACTAAAATGCTTATAATGAAAATTGCTAAGGTACAGGGCTCTTTGAAGTTGCCACCACAAAAACTTGATTTTGCCGATTTTGCTAAAATTAAGGAATTTATTCCAAAAAAAAGAAAGACATAACCAAAGGTTTACTCACTTTCTGGTATGTACAGATTTATTGTTCTTTACCTGTAAGTGTAGCATCCGCCGAGAGATCGTTTTCAACCTTACGTAGGCTGAAGACTTGGTTGCGAACAAGAATGACTGAAGAACGTTTATGTGGCCTTTGTTTATTGCACACGCATAGGGAAGTAGAACTAGATGTTGATCGAGTAATTGACAGATTCGCAAACTCAGGCAATAGGAGGCTAGAGTTTGTAATTTAACAATTCTCAGTTGTAACAAATTACATTATCAGTCTCGCAAAAAGAGGCAAATTATTGAACACTTGTTTTATGTTCCTGCTAATTTTCCTTTTACATTTTTCTGTTATTTCTTGCACATTACTCGCTTCTCACTTTCTTATACAAAAAAATAATTTTCTATGCAATATGTCTAAAAAAAAAAAAAAAAAGATTAAATTTTTGAAGATAAATCTTCAAAAAATTTTAGAATATTTTTCAGAAACGTTTCTTACGCCTCTAGGTTCTTTATTTACATTTATACATGATACAATATGTGTTATGTCAAGATTAAAATATGTAATAAGAGATAAAGTTTCTTTCTCTTTTTTTTCATTGTGCAATATTGTGTAACTGCTTAGCATCTCAAATATAATGTATATATATATATATATATATATATATATATATATATATATATATATATATATATATATATATATATACACACATATTATACAGAATTGGTAAAAGTTCCAAAAAGGGAAAATATAAAACATATAGATTCAAAAATTCACAAAATATCAAAATACAAAATATATTTTTCATTTTTGTGATTTTTGTTATTCGTTTTTTGTGTGTATATATATATATAAATATATATATATATATATATATATATGATGGAATGATGGCCCCCCCCGAAAAGTTGCCCTGGAGCCGCCCCTGGCGGCTGTTAGTATTTTCAAGCATTGGCTGTGGTTCTTTCGAGCTCTTATTACCTTTCGGTTTCAGTGCTGTTTTTTGTGTTCTTGTATGTTTTTACGTCTGTGATAACTAAAAATGGACACATATAAGCATAAATCTGGTGCTCAAAAACGCAAAGAGAGGCAAAAGAAAATTGAAGCTGTAAAAGGCTGTAGAACATTGTTTGATGTAGGAATTAAAGTGGACGTAGCCACAGTTAGCAATGACCCTGTCGCAGAAGAATTTTCCCATATTGATGAACACTCTAACACTGAAAAAAGTGAAAATCGTGATAAATGTAATGTTGACGAAGGAAAAACAACGACAGATAGCTTCAATTCAGAACCTGATCCTGAAGAAGATGTATTTTTGGAAGATTACGATACTCTAAACGTGGATTCTCAGATAGGGATTAACATTATTAATTCAGATTTGGGACTTCTAAAAAACAAGGTGGTGACTAATAGTATGATTGAGACTTTTGTGAAAATGAGTCCACCCGTGATGCCATCAGACCTGCCAAGTGATGGAAAAAGAGCTTTTCCAAAAACAGCTCTTTTTTCAAAAAAAAAAAAAAAAAACAAACGGAGAGAGTGTTAGAAGAGACTGGCTTGTATGGAGTGAGACTGATGAGTCCTTATTTTGTTTTCCATGTAGGCTTTTTCATAAGAGTATTGAAGGCGATAAAAGAAATAAATCCGTTTTGTTAAGTAATGATGGGTGGAAAAAGGAATATGGATGGCGGAAGCTGTACAATAAGTTACCATTGCATGAAACAAGTGCTTTCCACAAAAGTAACTACATCCAATGGAGAGAGTTAGAAAGGAGGCTTAGAGGCGCATCAGACATCCATTCTCAGCTCGACTCAGAATTGGCTTCAAAAACAAAATATTGGAGGGATATATTTCAAAGATTGCTCTCCGTAGTCATGTTTCTTGGAGAGCGAGGATTAGCTCTTAGAGGGACCTCTGAAAAAATAGGAGATCCCAACAATGGAAACTTTTTAGGTCTGATAGAGCCAAGCGCGGATACAAGGGGGGGGGCGATGGGGGCGATCCCCCCCCCCCCTTGAGCCAAAAAAAAGAAAAGAGAAAAAGAAAAAAAGGGAAAAAGGAAAGAAAGAAACAGGCACTTACCAAAAATGCAAAAAAAAAAAGTAATTTTCTACCTTTCTAGGAATGAGGGATTTATTATATTTCTTTTCTGTTCTTGTGGAACTGAAATTTGGCACCATTTTCAAGACAGCGCCGATAAATTAAAAGTCTCTACAGGCAGAAATGCAAATGATAAACGGAGAAGGGGTTATCCTTTGCCTTCGAAAATATACATTCCGAGTCGCCGATTTCTTGACGCCCGTCATCATATGTAGGGACGCCGTCTATATGACGTAACGAAAATAAGCACGATTTCAAGTGGTCTTAGTCTCCTTTTGGAGTCAGTAGAACTGAGCAACGTTCCTAGTTCGGTTATTACACTTTCTTGTTTATGCGATTTCATGGAGAGGTGACTTAAAACAAGGAAAATGGAGCAAATCAAATATATCATTTGGACCTGAGCTACTTTTATCAACTGCCCTGATAGCACACTTAGTCTCAGCAATGTTCTGGCGACGTCGCAATGTCTCATTCTCGTCACATCACATTGCGCTTTAAAAAGTACGTCTCCACGATGTAACACTCAAACGTCTCCACGATGTATCAGTGTGACGTTCTCTGAAACAGTCCCTTCTTCTCTCGAAACGATCACGCATGCGCAGAATGAAATTTTTTGAAAACTTCCAGCGAAAGCTGTTAACTGCAACGTATAAATTTATGAAAGTGTGTTGTTGTCCTGTTCTACGATTTGAATAGTCAACTTATTAGAAAGTTTGTATTGTGTGTGTGTTTTGTCTTTTATTTACTGAAAAAGTTTTTTAATAATGCTTTAAAAGTTCTTATTAATTGTTTTTTGGGAGAGGAAATGCATTTTTTTCTATGTCATGCTTAACCGTTCATTTCAATCTCAAACAATTTCTTTTATTATTTTAAGTTGTGTTGTTTTGTATGTCTGTAAAAAAAATGCATTCAGGTGGATTGGCTTCGATCCTATAAAAAAAGTTGGTTAGTTAAATTTGAATTTATTTTAAGTTAATAGAATTGTTGCTGTTGTTATCAAAAATCATAAGGTTAGAAAATAGAATTGTTTTTTTTTTTTTTTTTTTTTTGAGAATATTTTGATTGCAAAAGTCAAAAATTTTAGGAATGTACATGAATTTAATTTTCATAACTCGTGATTTTGAGGTGACCGTTAGTTTTCAAAGATGTTTTCATTTTGCTTCAAAAGTCTTAGAATTGAAATTCATTCCAATTTAAATTGCTGGATTTTCTACTCAGGTATAATATTAAATTGTATCATTTTCTTATTTTAAATGTTTATTTGCATTCTAAACTGTTCTTGCTTGGGTCTTTATAAGTTATATATTGAATTTTATTAATTTCATGAATTTCCTGCTCAATGTTTAAAACATATAATTGCACTCGAATTCCTATTTGTTTAGTTTTCCATATTTAATTATAAAATATCAGCTTTTCTTACTACAGTTTATTCAGAAATGGATGGCAAAAGAGGGTAGTAGTAATATTTATTTACTCTCTCTGACGCTGTATCTTTTTCTGTTACTCTCAGCAATCGTCTTGATCCTGTTTGTCGGCAATGGAAATGCTGGATTTCCTGCTCAGGTATTATATTAAATTGTATAATTTTCTTATTTTAAATGTTTATTTGCATTCTAAACTGTTCTTGCTTGGGTCTTTATAAGTTATATATTGAATTTTATTAATTTCATGAATTTCCTGCTCAATGTTTAAAACATATAATTGCACTGGAATTCCTATTTGTTTAGTTTTCCATATTTAATTATAAAATATCAGCTTTTCTTACTACAGTTTATTCAGAAATGGATGGCGAAAGAGGGTAGTAGTAATATTTATTTACTCTCTCTGACGCTGTATCTTTTTCTGTTACTCTCAGCAATCGTCTTGATCCTGTTTGTCGGCAATGGAAATGCTGGATTTCCTGCTCAGGTATAATATTAAATTGTATAATTTTCTTATTTTAAATGTTTATTTGCATTCTAAACTGTTCTTGCTTGGGACTTATGAGTTATATATTGAATTTTATTAATTTCATGAATTTCCTGCTCAATGTTTAAAACATATAATTGCACTTGAATTCGTATTTGTTTAGTTTTCCATATTTATTTTTAAAATATCAGATTTTCTTACTACAGTTTATTCAGAATTAATTAATGTTGCAGTGTGACAGTTAATGCATGTTACTCTATGACAGAACTGAAGTTGGATTTTTTCCACCTTTCTAGAATATATCTAAGGATAGTCGCATTGCGACAACAATGTCGCAGTGCGACAGTACATACTGGTAACTCTGTGACGTATCTGAAGTTGGATATTTCCACATGCGCAGAACATCTCTGAGCTGTCGCATTGCGATAACAAGGTCGCAGTGCGACGGCCTATAGATGTTACTCTGCGACGTAACATGCGACGGACATTTCCACATGCGTGGAACATCTCTGAGACGTTCCATAGATGTGCCGCCACGTCTCTGAGATATTACGCACGTCGCAGTGCGACGTATTTTTTACGTCGCTGAGACAGAACTGTGCTATTAGGGTGAATCGCCGTTAATATCCATTGAATCGCCTTCAAACATAGAAAAGACTAAAGGTAAGTTCCGTTTAGTGTAATGCATGCAGGGGCTTCCCAATCTTGAACTATTCGAAGAGGAAAATTTCTGAATTTGCTGATTGAAATTCCCAGTCACCTGCATACTAGGACAAGATTTTCTAATGAAATACTTTACTACTGTGTAGAAATTTGTTTACTCATCAGCCAAAATTTGCCAAAAAAAGATGTCGCAATGACTTCAATTCCGGGCAGCCTGAATATATGCTAATACAATTGTAATACTACTAATATAAACTACAGTAACTATGCTGAAAACCGATGTAAGCAAGTGATGATGTGTTTATTTTTTTCTCTTCCCTTGTTCTTTATCTCTGCAGAATCATGTCAAGAATTTGTCGGTCCATATTTTTTTTAAATATTTTAATTGATCTTAATTTGCAAAAGGCATAACATTCAAAAGGTTTTGTTTGATTACTTTATTCTCATATTTCTGTAGTCTCAATACCCATATAAGGCCTCGTAATGCAGAATTTTGTGTCTATTTTTTAAAAAATTTCCCGGGGGAGAACCCCCCGACCCCCTAAAATTGGGGATATTCTATCCTCCTTCATTTAAAAGAGTTAAATGCATCCCCTACAAAGGTCATTCTTCTAGAAATATTAAAAAAAAAAAAAAAAAAAAAACACAGAAAGCAATAGCAGTGAAAGAAAATAAAAACATACGTGGGAGGGATCAGCAAAAAGAAAAAGACCCATCAACAATCACACATACGTATGATTGTTTTTATGCTTTTTTGTTGGGGGGGGGGGGGGTATATGTGCCATTTTTTGAGGGGTTTTATATATATATATATATATGAAGGTTAAAAAATCAATCGCCACCCCCCCTTGAAAAGTTTCTGGATCCGCCCTTGGATAGAGCTATTGGCGGAATATGACCCTTTACTAAGAGAGCATATTTCAAAAGTAAAAAAGGCCCAAGAAGAGGGGAAACGGGTTCAAGCTCATTATCTGTCTAAAGACTCACAAATGAATTTATACAAGTTTGTGGGGAAAGAGGTTCGACACAAGGTTTTGGAAGAAAGAAAGAAATCAAAATATTTTGCTATTATTGCAGATTCTACCCCCAGATGCCTCACCATACTGAGCAAACAAACAATTGGATCTTGAGCATAGTCGTGTGCTATGGTGTGTGAATCGGTATTTACAAATGTGTTGTGAGCGTATGTTTGAGAGATTTT
>JAXGGA010023155.1:0-13876 GCA_038373865.1 Uloborus plumipes | reverse complement strand
GAATTTAGAAATCAAATTTGTTGAATTTCGCTAACTATGTAATGTTCTAAGTTTGCAACAGCGATAAAAGAATTTAAATCAAGTATAAAATACCCCAAGTGACATACTTTTAAAGGAAAAGTACTCCAAATAAATGCCTCAAAATAACATTAAAAATGAATCAACACGATGCAAAAATTGTTTAAGAAAATATACCAAATCAGGATTGCGACACCTTTTGTGCTATTACTTCGTATAGATTTATCAACATTTTAGATTCTTTCTTTTTTAATTCTTCCTTTTTCTTATTTTACTTAAATTAGCACTAATTGGCCTTCAAATACAAAGGTCTGAAAAAGCGGAGGTGAAGAATTTGCATTAGAAAAAAGTGGAAGCAGAAGTTGAAGACTGATTATTTCATTTAGGTTGATAAAAGGATGATTTTAGTCTTTTATTTTTACAGGAGAATAATAAAAATCGTTGGATGAGTGATAAGTAAAGAATGCTTAGTGAAAAGGCAAAAATCAATGAAGGGTTTAAATCATATTTTAAACCCTGCCCCCCTCCCTCCTGTTTTTATTTTAAAAGGAAATCATACATATATTTTCCATGAAAAGCAATACCACAGTTGAGCTCTGGTGTGTTCTTTAGCACCAACGTCAAAGCACTTCTTATTTTTATGTATTTAAACTGATTTTGAGAAATTAAAAAAAAAAATCAAAACAACACTTACATGAAAATATAAAGTGCATGAGTTAGGATTAGGACCAGGTTTAATATTCCAAGTAGTTTCTAGATGATTAAATAGTTTGCCATCTGTACAACAAGCCTAAGGAGAAAAACAAATATAAATACAGATTTTATGTACAAAATTAGCGAACGTAAGCTAAAAAGTAATTCGGCCAAGTCTTAGTATTTGATGGAGATACACCAAAATAACACAAGATGTGCAGTAATTAAAGTCCTGCAAAGATAAAACCCCAAACTGAAAACTCTCAATCAATTCATCTTTCAAACAAGCGAAAAAAAAATCTATACTAATAATGTAAAGCTGAAGGGTTTGTTTGAACGTGCTAGTCTCAGGAACTACTGGTTGGAATTGAAAAATTGTTTTTGTGTTGAATAGTCCATTTAATCAGAAAAGCTTCAGGCTATATAAGGTTATGCAATATGATGTAAGGAGTTATTATAGTTTAAAAATAATGGTCTAAAAGCACGAGCCGATTAGTTCTCACTCTTTTCAAGAGATGGCGTTCAAATTTCCCATGAAAATTTTGTTTGCTGTAACCATTAATAAATCACAGGGACAAACATTTTATCTCGTAGGAAGAGATTAATGTCAGGATTGTTTCTCACACTGACAAATATATGCTGCATTATCAAGATCAGGTTGTAGAGAAAACCAGTATGTTCTACTACCAAATGGAATAAAAATAAAGGTATTGTGTATACAGAAGTACTTTAAAATACATTCTTTATATTAAATAATATATCTATCTGCTATCCATATTTGATAAGACTGGGCGTCTTACTAATTTTCTTCCAAAGGTTCTTTTATTTTTGCGTTTCCCCATGTAATTTTTTTAACTATATATTTATCATATACTACATATCATATAGTAGGATACTTAAAATAGTTTTTTATAGATTTTTGTTTTAGTAACGTAGCACAGTGTTTCGATTAATGTTAGCTAGCTGGACAAAATTATTTTTGTCATTTTTACATATTTATGGATCAGTGTTCAAATTTGTTCCGAGTTCTTCCTACAGTAGTCGAACCTTGAAATGATGTGGAAAGTTGCGGCACAGCATTCAACTTCGAATTTTATGTCTTTGTCCAGCCAATTTGCATTAGTTGCCAAAAAACGCTGTTTTGATTTTCCCGCAGAGACCCATTTTTCAGAATATTTTTAGGCATAGCTAGCTAATTTTTTCCTGATTTTCTTTTCAGAGTCCTATGTAAGGTTTTCAAAATTAAAATTGGAAGAAAGGATTTCGAAGAGAATATAGTTTTTTTTCTCTTTTTGGGGGCTTCAACCATTCTTCAAAGAAATCCCTCCTCAAAAGAAAGTACTCTAGAAAAAAAATGTTGTACTCGAGTGTGCTGCCTATAATAAGTTTTATTAATTATGGGAAAGGTGCAGCTATTATATACAGAAAATTTAGCCCAGGGACAAACGGGGGACAAGTGTTTACCATCACGTGAAAGTTTCGAAACAAGCAAAAATATTTTGTTCATCTTAAAATGTTTTTTTTAATGTTACTTAATTATCATATACACTAATTTAATTAGGCAAAACTTGCACTTGCCAGTTTTAATAACACCCATCTTGCACAATTAAATCATAAAAAAATCGGAAAGCTTTAATTTTATGTGCTTCAAATTATGTCCGAAACTCAACTGATTTATTCTAAAACAAAGAGATACGTAACTTCAATCCTTAATACTCACCTGGCGGAAGTGAGTTAAACATAAACAAATAATGAAGTATCATGTTTTGGTATATTGTAGACATTATCCCAATGTCGAATTTTAGAATTCCGAACTTGACTTTTGTCCACCTAGCTTACACTAATCGAAACACAGTGCGTGGGTGAGGCCACGGGGCTTAGCTATGCCCTAATAAAGATTTTTGAAGTCACAACTTATATCCACTATAATACAAAGGATTCTTTTTCTCATTTTTTGCTGATTTTTTGTTCAGAGGTACGCAGGGCCACACAGCTAATAAATAATTAAAGATTACAACAAACACACAGATTTCAAACTTCATAACTCCCTTCTTTTTGCACTGAGGTTAAAAACTAAAATGAAAGCATAGGAGAAAACATATGTCCCTAAAATAATATTCACAAACCTTAACCAAATGCGGTTTAGCCAGAGTAACAGATGAAGTGTAACTTTCAACTAATGGCGGAAATCCAATTTCTAAATCAGCTTTTAGGTGTCCAGGACGTCGTTTGATTACAATAGATTTGTTGCACCAAGGTAAAAAATCTTTATAGTGCTCCACTCCGGCAACCACTTCATACAGTTGTTCCATGGAATAGCTTAAAGAGTTGAAACAGTTTTAAAGAGCCTCAAAATATTATTACAATAAAATACATATAGTTATTGTACCAAATTTCAAAGGAGAGATTTCACAAATTTTGTATTTTTCTCACTATTTTTGACTTTTTCCCTTATGATTATAATCTTTGCATGTAATAAATCAAAATGTTTCTTCGCAGAATAATTTTATCACCAAGATCAATTGCTAGCATTATGATTATGTTAAATTTCAGAAATAAAAAAAGACATGAATAATAAAAGTTTAAAATGCTCATAATCAGTCAAATCGTAACAACAGGCTAAATTATCCTTATTTCAGTCAAATATTTGTACTATATCAAAACTATAATGTATAATATGAGTTAGTTTGCCTTCTATACGACACTGCAACATTTCTTGACAAAAACATTGTGACGTTAGCCTATGAAAAACGAGCTAGCTAAAATGTCACAGCCTACCTGGCGAATTAGAGGAGATCGCCGACTGCTTGTGAGCTCTTATTGGCTCCGCCCGTAGTGACGTTCAGTGTCAAGTTAAGTTGCTGTCTAGAATAGTTATCTATTAAGTCAGTTCTATTTTGATTTTCAACAACTGGAATATGTGACATTTTGTATTTTAAAGATTTGCGAAACATACAAAGTGTCATATTTTAACCATTATAATTGCTTTTTTCCCCACGAGATTAACATTTGATTCCAATTTTGTCAAAGGGCAATTCCCAGTCATAATAGTTTATTGTTTTTAAAATGGCCACTCTCATTCACCAGGAACTTCTTGTTATACATTTAGCGTGAAGCATTCTTTTAGTTCTTGACTGATTTTATTCTAAATGTTTCCTCCAGGAAAAGTAGTAAATATCTACTTATATTAAAAACTGAGTATCTTTCTAACTTTCTTTCTAACTATCTTTCTATCTTTCTATGTCACGCTTCTTTCTCCTGAACGCCAATGAACTGAAAGTCGAACCAGGTACCGATGGATAGGTAATTTTTCAGGCTTCATTAGTTTCAATTTATATAATTATACGATTTTAATTAGCGAAGATATCAATTAATAAGTAGTCAAGTTTAAAGCGATTAAGCCTAATAAATGATTAAGTATGAAATCCATTCTTGCAAACCGTCGTTGCTATGAAACAGTAATAACAATGATAATGAGAATTTTGAATGAAGGCTTAACTAAATCAAACACGAAACTCATAAGCGGGCCACTTACACGTAGAATTTTTATCGCTAGCTACTGGTAATATTTTGAAACATTTATTTGTTGAAGAGCCATCTTCTTATATTAAAAACTGAGTATCAATGTCTGCTTTTTTCCTTTGAGCGAGCTGAACTTACTGAAACTTTCCTCACCATCTTGAAGGCGTGAAGCATCTCAATAATTCGAATGACTTTTTTATATAGGAAAAAAGTAAAGGCGTGAAGTGCCTGTAAGCGAGCCGCCTTGGCTGGGAGTAGTTTCTTTAATTTTTTTCTCACTACTTTCAGGGCACGAAATGCCCGTGCAACGCCGGGCCACGTGCGTGATATGTCTTGAAATCGAATGAACATTAAATTACATCAAATAATATAACTTCAGAATGAGGTAAAAGTTAGAGAGGGGAGACGTTATGCATCAACATGCTGCAGGAAGCTAATCTAGCTGCCCTGGCAGCTAGTTTTTCATTAAATTTTGTAAACATATCCTGACAGTATAAGGATTTTTGACTCTTGCTCTGTTATTCCTATTCTAGACTGACGCGTGCCAATAAGCACGAAACTGCAGTCTTTGGATGGGATAACCGAGTTGCGGTATATTGCATTTACTAACATTTTTTTTTTCTTCAAATTACATGTCCTCCATTTAATATCATTATTCTTACCAAAAAATGCCTTTGAATCTCTGGTGTATATAACACAATTCTCTACAAACCACTTATTTTTCCAGAAGTAAACAATAAGTAGCATGGTTAAGAAAAATTTACTTCTGCATTGAAAACATAACAGCATTCTTCAGCACATTAAATTTCAAAACTTTTTCATCTTCCACCTTGTTTCAAAGTTTTTAAAAGCAAAATAGTACCAGAATGTTCTTGAAAGTGCAGCTGTTATTCAAACTATTCAATGCAGGATAATGCTCTACTATGAATCCTATTTGTTTGTGAATGATAATTAAATTGCATTGTATTTGAATTTTATTATACAATTTAGTGGACTTGTTTTTATGTAAGTTGATTTGAGGTCAATAAAGGTTTTTATTTTTCAGTGTGCATTTTGCGGAAAAAAAGTACCAATTGTTTTTTAAAAAATCATTGACATAGAGCGGTACAGGGTTAGAAATCATTACAAAATTTTACTGGTCTTCTCGACCAGTGAACAGAAATATATACTGGTTAACAGACAACATCACTGGTCCACCTTAAATCATTAACTACATTTAAAAAAAAAAATGGTGGTCCTTGGATTGTTTATCATTTTTATTTTGATTTGAGGCGAGTTTTACTGGTCTGGAACCAATGGACCAGCAGTAAATTCGAACCCTGACATATGAACTGATCATTGGAATGGACCTCTATATGATAGTTCTTAGAACAAAAATCCCAGAATTTAACTTATGCATTGTTTAAAATATTTTATTTATTTTGTCAAAAATTTTAGAAAAAAGTTATTTTTAAAATGAAACTACATTAAATGAACAAATATAAAGTATCAATTATGCTGGAATTATATTAATCTACTATTGATTAGTTCTAATTATCTAAACTTGAATAATTTTTAAAAGCTTTTGGGGATATCAAAATAATTTTTATACTGATTTGGTATAAAACTTTTTACGTAGAATTCAGTCATATTTTATAAATACAAAAAAGTAATTGTAAATGATTGCATTATATATATATTTGCATATTTTTAATTATTGAAAAATGTGTCTTGAACTATTCAATTTTCTACAACTACTCGGTATCGGCCGAGTACCTGATCCAAATTTGGCTGAATACCGAGTACTCTTCAAATCGGCCAAGTAGGCCGAGTACCGAATATTTACCGAGTACTTGATGCATCCCTAATAACGGCCTACTACTTTATTGAGATCAGGTGGAGCAAGACTACAAAAATCAACGCAATACAATATTTCTCTCAAAGTATTCATGATCTTTTTTAGGAACATACCCTAAAACTCTCTTCTCTGAATATTCCTTCCTTTTACTACCAAGTGGATTGGGCAAAGTAAAGAGCCTTCTATGCAGAAATGCACTGTCATCTGCAAGGGAAGACGATGATGCTTTGGCAATTACTTTTGATTGTGGAACTGGTGCACCACATGTTGTTAAAGAGCTGCAAAATAAGTAAAACATCAGAAATTTATGCCATTTATGCATGAACATAAATAGACACACATTAGCATCCCACAAAACAAAGCATTTTGGTGTAATCAAAAAAATATATTTAAATTTTTTTTTTTTTTTTCGCAAAAATGGAGTAGTAATATTTTTTAACTTTTCAAAACTGATTTAGTATTCAAATCTTATAGAACATGTTTCAAAAAGTGAACAGATGGGTGCCACAGCTGCTCGTTATAACACTTTAAGTGTGTACTGCATATATGAAGATAACATAACAGTCGAATTAAATCCTGTTTCAAAACTTTTGATTTTTATTAATTTATTGATTAGCAGGTGCATCTTTTCTTCCCTAGGTCCTGGTTCAAAATTAAGAACAGAGCGCTCTTCAGGGCCCTATCCCAGTTAAACCACAAAGCTGTGGTAGGTACGGGGGACCATGGAGTGTGAAATGAAATGCATCTTTTCTTTTCAACACTTAACTAATTTGCAAAATTCTCAAAGCAGGATGCGTTGAAAAGTAGGCATGAGGATAGCAGTTCACCGCAATCTCCTAAAAATTTAATTTCAAATATTATAATAAATAAACATTTTAGTCTAAATATCATGCCTATAGAATCTCTTGATAAAGTTTTGTTTTCTTTTGTTTTTTTGCATTCAAACACTTTGAGCTACTGGAGTAATTATTCATTACAATATTTTAAATCTTGCTTACAGTATTTAAACTTTTTTTTTCTATTGAAAATTTAGTTCGGCTGCCAATCAAGGGCGGATCCAACTTATGGTTAAGCAGGGAGTCAAAAATGCAGTTTTATGCTACATTTGGGCACTTAGAGGGGGCCTTATGACCCCCCCCCCTCTGGATCCGCGCTTGCTGCCAATGGAATTTTCTCCACTTAATTTGGATTTTCATGATATTTTTCCAAGAAAAATTTATAAATAAATAGGTCAACGGCCCCTTTAAAGCTATCTATCATGTTCATTTATCCATTCATTATTTTAAAACTGAAATTTGCCATAGATTTGTGCTAGTAAATACATTTCTTTTATTAATAAAATGTTTGGAACATACATTTCGGTCCCATCAGTTATGAAAATTACGATGCAGAATATTGGAAGTTTCTAAACAATATTCAAAAATTGCATTTTTCTACTAAAATTTTGTAGAAAAAATAATTTTTTGTCACTTTCATTCTTTTTTCTATATTAATGATCAAGATTTATTTCCTAAAAAGAAAAACCAGGTTTTCTTTCTTAACCTTTTGGATCCGGGCTGCTCATATTGAAATTTTTCTTTAGACCCAGGTAGTACGGCAGTTTAACCAGATTTCTTTTCCATTGAAAAGAGAAGGTATAAACTCGTACCAGACGTA
This sequence comes from Uloborus plumipes, assembly GCA_038373865.1. Taxonomy (NCBI): domain Eukaryota; kingdom Metazoa; phylum Arthropoda; class Arachnida; order Araneae; family Uloboridae; genus Uloborus; species Uloborus plumipes. Next base: position 6,150 of record JAXGGA010023155.1, on the reverse strand, counting down.
TGAAACCTTGAAAGAATTCTCGGCTCCAAAGAGTTCGAGTGAAAATTTCAACCCTGTAGTCTAAACTAGACGAGACTTATGGTACAACATGTGTATCGCCCGGTTCCTAAAGGTTAAATTGGAGGCCCCATTTCTGAAAAAGGGATGAATAGGGTTTAGCACCTCTTTTACCAATTGACAATGGCCCTGGATGCCAGCCAAAGCCAACAGAAACTAAACTTAGTTTGATCGTTACTGAAATTGTTAGGCTTCAGACGAAGATAAAAGACAGAATCCAAATGACTCATGCCTGTTAGAGGTTCTTAAAGATATGAAATACTTAATCTTGACAATGAATTAAATGAGTGTTCCAGTGCTCTTTTTAAAGCAGACTCAGAAACTCAAGTCTATGATGTTAATGCAGAGCATAAAAGCAAAATTTTGGCTATTCACACAGTAATAAATCTTCATATCTCTAAATTCACTGAACCTCGTGAGAAGCCTCAAAAAATAAGATCTGAAGCCAACGTCAATGAACAGAAATTCGATCTTCAGTTATTTTATGGAAACATTCAAGATTAGTTGTCGCTTAAAGAAGCATTTACATCAAATATTAATAATTTTAAGTTGCTCAAAATTCATAAATTGCAATATTTACACATTTTTCTGAAAAAGATGAAGCTGCTAAGCTGATCAAGAGATTTCATAATTCTTATGCAAATTTTTCTCACACTTTGAAAACACTAGCAAACAGATTTGATAATAAACATGAATTAGCATTCAGTCAAATCTCAAAGGTATTTGGCATAAAAAAATCAAAGCTGTGACGCCAGCAAAATGTGGAGGGACAACAGCCAAAGCCAGAGGCCAGGGCTAAAAGATATTCCTTCACTTTTAACTGCGACACTAAGAAAAAAACACAAAATATAGTCAGCAAGTTAAAGATGGTTCAAGTGAAGCATGAAAGTTGATTTTTTTCATATGTTTCTCCTCATGACCTAGATTGACCTTGAGGTAAAATTAATAAACACAACACTCGTTACCAATTATGAAGCACTACTTACTTCTCCTCATTATTATCAGTCTAGTTTTAGACTCGAAAACGATTTATCTATTAATGTCATCCAATGCAACGAAAGTAATACTTTCAAACAGTGAGAGTAAAAGAAACTTCTGATATTTGACATAAAAATATTGACAAATATTTTAAAAATATATGAAACATGATTAATACAGGAAGTAGTGTCAGATTAATATAAAGTTCAAATTCTTCATTCATTTAAAGAACTACGTTGTAAAAGGAACAAGTGACAACTATAATAATAATAAAACAAAATTATTAACGTGATTACTGATTGATGTACAATTATATCAAAAGAAAATACCATTTTTGATAAATACTACTTTCGGAAGAACTTAGACGATTTAAAAGTAAAAACTTTTGCGTCGCAGAATTCGTCACTCTACGAGCCATGACAGTGACATCTTCTGTTTACAGTGATTGTTGCAGGGAAGTCCGCCAACTTAAAATAATAGTAACGATGATTGAAAAAGCAATCAGCTTAATATTTATTACATTTGTTATTTTTTCGTAATGCAGCTATTATTTAGATAAAATATATATTATTTTTCAAAATAAAGGTATATCGATTTTGATTACGCAAACTGTCGTTGAATTATAACGTCATTGTCTAGCTTTTCACATTCAAGCAAAACTTGACTCTGAACACTAGTTCAATTCCGGTGCTGTAAAATCAATTGAAAACGTTCCCTTTAAATATGCACCTGTATTTTTAATGGTAGCCTTAAGGCAAAAAATCTATGCTAAAATCTTTTTTTCTGTGAGGTGCCCATGTCAATGGACTTTTAAAAGTTGAGCCTGTCTCATTGGAGGAAAGCCGGAGGCGTTTTGACGCCGCAGGCTAGGACCACCTGCTGTGCAGGGAGGGACCGCCTGCTGCGCAGCTATGTTTAGGGTTGCATTATTTGGCGCGTTTTCTCGCATCTGGCAATGTAAATAAAACCTGTTTTTTAATACAGTTGAAGCATGGGTTGCAGTTAAAATATATAAACTGATATATATAGTTAATAACGCAGTTAATGTAGGGCTTAGCTACGCATATGACAAATAATTTGAAGATAGTTTTTTAATCTAAATGGTGTGATGAACTTTTAGAAGTACTGTTGTAAATTTAAATTGAGCTCTTTAGATGATATTATTATTGTTAATTTATAGTTTTAATTAGCATATTGTAACACGTGAAAACAAATTTAGTTTTTCCAGTACAAAAATTGTGCATTTTGATACAATTATTAGTATTTTCGGTGTGATATATATGTGAATTAATTTTGAATAAGTTCAATTCATTAAGAAAAAAGTCGTGTTCGAATCGAGGAAATTTACCCAAAAGCATCCCGAATTAAAATTTTTGGGAGGGCGGAAGTTCCTAATTTGCCGAATGTTACTAGTCTTGCAGAATGATAAAATACGGAAATACACACATAAATAGAACTAATAAACACGTACATTCGGGTTTTATAGAGTTAATAGGGACCTCCCGTGACTTCCTTTCAGGGAGGCTCCTGGGTTCACCGCATGTTAGGAAATCAAACTTCACGGCTTAATGAATTCAGCTTTTATCTCATTATATAAAGAATAAAAATGGTACACAACCTAAAAATTCAAAAGCCGTATTTGGAGCCGTCCCCCCAAACAACATGACTGAAAATACTTCTCAATTAAAATTTTTAAAAAACCTGACTTTCAACTGGCAATTTTGTAAATGCATTGAATTTAAAGAATCTAAGACAGGGATTCAAGTGAAACAGCACTGCGATCGCTTCGAATTGCAATTGCTACTGGAAGTGAATTACATTATCATCAACTTAAATTGGCATGACGTCACTACGGGTGGAGCCAATAAGAGCTCACAAGCACTCAGCGATCTCCTCTTATTCGCCAAGTAGGCTGTGACGTTTTATCTAGCTCGTTTTTCATAGGCAAACGTCACGATGTTTTAATCAAGAAACGTTCTAATGTAATTCATTTCCAGTCGCGATTGTAATTTGCGATTGCCTGTTTCACTTGAATCCCTGCCTAAGAATGTCAAAAAATGTGAGGCCATCCATTTTAGGACCATCACCATAGGAGTGTCCGGGAGACCGTATAAAAACGTTTAAAGAAACTGTGAGAGAGAACCGAAACTAACCCCTTTTATGGGGGTTCGCCCCCCCCCCCCCCATTTTTATTTAAGGGGGTCCATTGTAATTTAGGAATTTTATTTCGAAAAATTGTAGAAGATAGCCTACATTTTGGAAAGAAAGGCTTTGTTTGGGGGGGGGGGAGGGGGTCATGGCGTAGCCTAAGCAAACACGCAAGCACATATATATATTCTATATCATTTATTTCTTGAGAACGAGTTATCAGGTTTTAAGAAGACGACCGCGCTATTGAGGAAAGCAATAGCTCCTAAAAAAACAGTTCGTTTGAAAGGTGTCCAACTATGAAATTCTGATATGTTCTTTACATTACTTTCTGAATTAGAGGACTGTCACAAAACACACTCACCAACATTCAAGCATTTTCCAGAAGTGGTCAAAATGTGCTTGTCACCCTTTACCTAAAATGTAAATTTAAGACCTAAAATCAATCAATAAATAAATGAAAAAGGTCAAAACGAAGTATTCAAATAAAAGAAAATCATTTCAAGTTATATAGAAACAAATAACCATCTACTGTTATAAACAGGGACGTGCCAACGTTTTGGAGAGTGGGGGGGCAAACGAAAAAAATAACAACCAATGAAGCACAAACTTTTTTTATTCCATATTTCTTAATTTCTTAGGGGAAAATAAAATCCAGATATATTTATATGCCAAATACGCTTTTTCTTTCGGCGATTCTGCAGATAAATTCGTTGCAAATGGAATCTAGATCCAATTTGGCAATACGAGATTCGTGTATGTTCAGCAGAAGGAGGTGAGTCAAACGTTTTTACGACATATTGGATCGCAAATACGTTTAGACTCGCCGAAGTGAACTAAATGACCTTTCGGCCGATGCCACTGAAGCTGGAACGGTGCGAATAAGTTCAACTAATTTAAAAACTTCACTCAGTAGCTGTCTAACAGTACTTGTTTCTGCTACCACTTTTTCGCAACCCCAGCAGCACAACAATTTTGGCCAATATCGGCCCAACATTGGCCAAAAATGGTATGTATTGGCGTAAATCGGACGTTTTTACCCGACTTTGGCCAATGTTGGGCAGTATTGCTGAACGATGCTATTAATTAGAGGGACTTAATATATCTTCTTTTTGAAGGGAATTTTGTATTTTAACACGAACTTATAAGCTAGCAGGGACATATGAAAGCATTTAAAGTGCATTTTTTAATGGTACAGAAATGGATTTAATTATATTTCTGCCGACATTGGCCGCTTTTGGCCAAAGCAGATCAGTATTGGCAACCTGATATTCCGTAGAAGTGGTAATACTTAACAGATCATTTCCTTGAGTTACATTTTGCTTTTAAATGCGAAAACAGAAGGGATCAAAACTCATTTTTTAATATTATAAGCAATTATAATTCACGATAGAGAAATAAATTACGCACCCTTTTGCCGGCATTGGCCGATCTCTGCCAATGATAAACGGCCGATCCTGCCCATTATCGGTATATCAGTTTCGATGAAATCTGGCAACGATTCGTTTCCTGTTGTTTTCCCGTCCACGTTTGAATCGTGTTATTTGTTGATGCAATATTATTTTAATTTTTCTTTTATGAGTGTAAAATAAATTTTTTATGTGGTTTAATCGAAAGATTGCTCTTCGTTTGGCTCGTTTTTTACATGCGTACAGCTTATTTCTGAAGAAATCCTGTGCAGATGTGTTCCTCAAGAAAAATGCGATTGATAACTGCTACAAGGTAAGTAAAGTCCAAATTAACGTTCATGATTTTGATGCAAATGTTTTGACTAAGTCCCTTTGTAGTGAATTTTTTTCGAATTAATTTGAGAGAAAGCTGAATTTGCAAAATGTTGAAAATTAATGTGTTCACATGTAGCTTTAATGAGTTTCATTCCATGTTGCAAACTAAATTTAAAATTCAACAGCGACATCTTTAAACAAACAAAAACACAGTAGCTAATACATGTGTATATGTGTTTTTGCAATATGAAATAAAAATTTAGAATTGTGATCTAATAAGAAGATAAAAGTTTGATTTTTAAAGTTTCCTAAGGGTCATTCCGTGTCAACTCAACACAGGGCTCTCACCTCACCCCCTCAGATTTTGATGAAATTTAGTACAGAGGTAGTGTTCATATAGACATGTTAAAATCTAAAATTTTTTTTGAAAAATACGAAGGGGTTTTGAAGATACAGTGCTGTAAAAGTAACAAAAAGGGGTCAAAACACGTGAAAGACTTCACGTGTTTTTCAAAATGACCTAAATTTTTTTCTAATTGAGATAGAGACCTGAAACAAGTGCCATTTGACAGCATTTTTACTGGCCTTTTGAATGATATACAACATGATTCGGTCCAAAAAGAATTTATTTCAATTAAATTTGATTTAAAATTTAAAATTAAATTTCTCAAAATGCGCCGCCTCAATTTTTTTCAATTTTTTTTTACAAAATTGCTTTTCACTACTTAAATGGCTGTGGAAGTTTCAAGATGGGCTTATAATGGGTTCATGTTAAAAAAAAATCATTGAATAAAGCAGTAATGGATCTACAACACTATTATAGCATAATATAGCATGGTTTTAGCACTAAAAAAAAATATATATTTAAGGATGAAATGGATTCAGATTGATTAGCTAGTTACATTTCAAGTAGCTGATTTCAATAGTATTTGCAATTAATGTAATTTAATTTATTTACCTGTGTCAGTCTTTCTTTTGAATTTTTCCAGGGAAGGGGGGGGCAACGACTACAAACAATGTAAATGCAAAAATTATACCCACTTAAATGAAAATAGGTTGGTATCCCTATTCCAGGGAGAGCCAAATATCATAATTAATTTATTTCTGTTTACCTGTTGTCATTTCTTTCATTTTGGATTTTCCAGTGGAATGGGGGAGTGCAACGACTACAGACTCAATGACAATTCCACCTCAAAACGGCAAAAAACCGTACTCATTTAAATGTAAATAGGTTAATTTCAAT